>VWYH01000678.1:380119-432627 GCA_013399365.1 Pampusana beccarii | reverse complement strand
GGCTCGGGCCGGTGTCGCGCGTGCGCGGGGCCGCTGCTGGGCGGGGCTTCCGGAGAGCGGCGGCGGCAGCGCGGGCCGGGTGGGCGCGGGGCTGGAGCTGCCGCGGGGGAACCCCCCGCAGAGCCCCGGAGCGGCGGGGAGGCACCGGGAGAGGCCTGTGAGCCGTGCCAGGTGCGGGACAGCACGACACCCGGCGCGAGGGAGAGCGGCAGATGGGACCCTCGTCGGGAAGAGCGCCCTTGTCCCCGTGGGCCGCTTCGGGGAAACCGGGCACAGCCAGACCCCGCAACCCCCGGCGGGGCTGAGGCTGCCTGGCCCCGGGGAGCCCCCGCTCGCAGCGCCCCGCGCCAGGGACCGTTCTGCTGAGTGGGTGAAACATCACAGAACCATGGAATGGGTTGGGTCGGGTGTCCCCTTCGGAGCTCGCCTGATCCAACCTGCTGCCGTGAGCAGTGACATCTTCGACCAGATCAGGTTGCTCAGAGCATCAGCGAAGAGCATCACCAGAGAACGGAAATAAAGGCTGTTCCGAACCCAACCGGCTGTGCCAGCAGCCGCCTGCGCGGGGGTGGGAGCTTTTCTCTAGAGACAGGGATAATTCGTGCCAAGGTCTCTCCTGCCGTCGTTACCGGGGCTTTGACACGCCCGTGAGCAGATGCTCGGCCCCGCGGTGTGTGTGGGAGGCCACGGCAGCGCCGAGGGGGACGTGTCAGATCCCGGCTGCTCTCGCTGTGCACACGCCAGTGTCACAGCCCGGGCGGTGGGGAAGGAGACCCGGGCCCCACGGGACGTAGCTGAACCGTGGCTGGACCCGGTGGGCGCGGATCCAGCCGTCTCTTCCTTCCCCCTCCCCGGCAGCTGTCGGTACACAAAGGTTTCTGTTCATCGCCGGCTGCGAGGCCGGGGAGGGGACGAAGACGCGGAGCCCACGGGACTGGAAACCTCCGGCTGTCTCCCCGCACTCTGCCCGGAGGAGCAGCTGCCATTGTTTCCAGAGGGACATTTGGGCGACAGCGGGGGGGTCGCAGCCCCGGGTGCCCGTGGGTGGGCTGCTGCCGGGCGGGAGCCCCTGAATCTCTGCAGGAGGCTGGGAAGGGGCTGCACCCCCCGAGACGGTCACCCCCGGAGTGGCTCCGACGCCGGGGCTCAGCCCCTAGGGCGGGGGCTCTGAGGAGGGTCCCGGGGAGCGGCCGCGCCGGGGTGTCGGTCTCTGTCCCGCTCACGGGGCCCTCGCCGGGCAGGGACAGCCCGGGGTACCGAACAGAGGGGCGGGGGGGGGGGGCGTGGTCAAGGGCGGGGCTAAATAACAAGGGCGTGTCCCGGGGCGGGGCCTCGGAGGAGGGCGTGGTCGGCGGCCCCGGGGCGGGCGGAGCGGCTCGGTTCGGTTCGGCGCGGCTCGGTGCAGCCGGAGCAACATGAACCGCTTCAAGGCGTCCAAATTCCGGCACACCGAGGCCCGGTTGCCCCGCAGGGAGGTGAGCGCCGCGGGGCGCTCCCCGCTCTCTTCTACCGGGGGGTGGGGGTGGCGGGGCCGAGGCTGAGGCTGCGGGCGAGCAGGGGCAGGACCAGCACCTCCAGCGATGGGGCGGCCCCGGGGTGCCGGTGGTGCCGCCCCGGCAATGCGCGGCTTCGGGTCCCGCTGCTGCGGCCCTGCCGGTATGACGGGGCCGTGCCCGGCTCCCCCGCCCGGTGCCCGGCCGTGGTGCGGCAGCGTCGCCCGGGCGGCCCCTCCTTGGCACCCGGTGCTTCTCGGCCCGGCGTCCGCGGAGGTTTCCTCCCACGGGTGTTTTGCAGCCGGGTGCTAGTGGGGAACCCCAGCCCTCCCGGGGCGGTGCAGCCGCTGCCGCTGGCTTGGGGTACCAGCCCCATATCGGCAGGGAGCCGGGCTGTGCCCCGCCTGCCGTGAGACCCTGGCTGGGCATGGCTGGCACAGGCTGTTGGCCCCTGGTTAATGCTGCCCACCGTCCCAGCTCAGCTTGGTTCGTGGCTGGTGCTGGGGCCTCCCCAGGCAGCCCTGGCTTGCCTGTGCTGCCTGGTGAACTGTGCACACTGAGTGTGAAACGCTGGGCCCCGCTCCTACCACCCCACTTCCGCAGGCAAAGAGGAAGCGCTGGGGGCCCGTGGGACAGTGCCGAGCCCCGTCACCCTTCCCACGAGCTGTGGACATGGGCACCGGTGAGGTCAGGCAGGTCTGGTGGGTCCCACGGGGCAGCACAGAGCCAGCTGGTGCCCAGCTCCGGCCTGTGGCCCACGTGTAACCAGTCCCAACCCTGCCAAGAATCATGATCCATCCCAGCTCATGAGATACCGGGTAAGGGACATGCAGAAGGGACAGCATGAGCAAGTTACATGGCACAGGATGCTCTGGTTACCAGTCATGCCAAGGTTGCATGCAGATGAGGCTGGTACCCTTCAGTGTAGACCACCTGGCCAGAAGTGGAGAGCTCGTGCTGGACGAGTGATGCTGCTAAAAATCAGCACATCTTGCTGCCTTTGAAAGGAATCTGGTGCCACCAAGATGTTTATCACCCAACCCTTGGACATCAGCACTCTCCTTCCCTGTAACTTCCCAGCCAAGCCATCCTTGCACCAGGCTGGCCTGTCCTGCACTTAGATGACTCTGCAGACCAGGTGAGCACCCAAAACATCCCCCTGAGTTTCAGTTGTATGAGGGTACATGGTGACCCCTGACATCATGCCCAGCCTCAAGCATCCCAGCATCCCTGCAATGTCCCAGCCTCAGTGAACCTGCAGAGCAGGTCACCAAAATCTCACCCAGCTGAGCATTTGGCTGCAAGCCTCAGGGTGCAGATGAGTTGATGCCAGCAGCCAGCCTGGGGAGTGTGGGTGTCTGTGGTGTAGGTTCTGGGGTGCCTTGCCATGGGGGGTTATGGCATCCTCCAGGCAGGGATATTCCCGTCACCACTGCCCTAGTGCTGGTGGTCACTGTGGTGGGGGAGCTCTGCGGGACGTGAATGGATGGTGTGCTCCTGTGTGCAGGAGGCACCTGCTCTGCCTCCAGCAGCCCACGCCAGGCTCAGCACACGGGAGGTGGCATTTCCAAAAGGCATTTCCCATCCAGGCATGAAACGTGTCCCTGGAAAGCAAGGCCACGTCACCCAGCTCTGCAGGGGAGGATGTGGGAGGTGGACGTCTCGTTTCCAAACCCATCTCAGGTGTCACAGCAGGAAACACTTAGTGTCCTTGGCCAAGCAGGTTGTTTGTGGAGGTGAAGGCAGACACTTGACCTGGACAGATCAGGAAACACACTGTAATCATGAAGGATCACATCTGAATTGCTTCTCCCCTTCAGGCAGCATCTACGGGGCTCTGCTGGCAATGGTGCCCTGAAAGCTTGCAGTTTGTTTTAGGGCTGAATGTTACCATGTATGTGCTTTACTGGCTGCCCTGACACGCTGTGAGAAGGATAGCACCTCTGAGGGCTCCTGCCTGCGTGCAGGGATGTTGTGGAGCTGGGACAGGCCAGATCAGTGGTCCCTCTGCGAAACCTTGCTGCAAGGGTCCTGCATGGTACTCCCGGATGCTGGGGGCCAGATGAGGCTGGTGACCCCCCTCACCAAGGGACCAGTGCAGGGGTGACAGGGCACAGATTGTGGGACCCTTCCTCTTGGGTCTTGGTCACGCTACAGACCTGTTCCACCTCCCCAGTGCAGCTCCCAGCCTGCCTGCGGAGTGTGGGGAGAGGAACCTCCCTTTGGCAGGAGAAGGGTTAACAGGTCTGTCACCAAGCAGGCTGCTGTGACAAGGACCAGAGGAAGTGCTACAGGAACCGCTGCTCTCTGTCAGGCCTCCAAAGGAAGCCGTGCAAGGAGGGGAAACCTGCGGCTTGGCCCTTTCGGGGCTGCATGCACAGCTGCCTTCCCTGCGAAGGGCTCTGCCCTGTTTGTGGGGTATCCACTGCTCTGGACTCCCGCTACAGCTCTCCGCGACGCTGGTGGCTCCCGGAGCTGTACAGGCATGGTGGCAGCTGTAAAACACCCGCTGTCTCCTTTGCTTGAGGGTTGGACTTGGCCCTGGGTGTGCCGAGGAGTTCCTGGTCCCAATGGCCACTTGAGGCCGGGTGTCTGTGTCACCTGTAGTGGGTCTGGCTGACACAGGGTGTCCCAGCGCCCCACGGGCGCAGTGCTCAGCCGTGGAGTAGAAGTGAGAAACACTGCAGAATGAGATTTTGGAGCTGTCATGCAGTTCCTTGTGCATGCAGGAAGCACGCTGCTGGAGGCATCTATCTGCCTTGGTCAGCTGCATGGGTCTGGGGCACTTTCAGGGAGAAATAGCGCTGGGAGCCAGGATGCTCCTGTCTCCCACTCCTGGCAAAGCTGGCCCCAAAGCCCCAGAACATGAGCAGCTGCATTGCCCTGGCCCTCCCAGAGAATGGAGCCCTATAGATTGCTTCCAACATGACTATGTTGGTGTTGGCAGCCTCCAGGTAGTGCCAGGTCCATCGGTGTGGGAGCTCCGCTGGGGCTGAGGGTCTCTGGCGATGCTTTGTTGTCTCCCCTCCAGCTGGGCTCTGGCCACCGCATTGGGTCCCTCCAAAACAGAGGCATCTCCTGATGTGGTTTTCCCTCTCCCCCCCAGGCCTGGATCACGGGTATCCGAGCGGGCTCCATTGCGTCCTGTGGGAACCACGTGAAGGCCAGCTGCCGCTGGATCGCCTTCAGTGCCGAGGCAGTGGGTGAGGCACAAGGGAAGAGGTGCCGAGCGCGGCTGGGCGGGTGGGAGGTATTTGCTCCCGTGGTCCCTGTGGAGCTGGGTGGCGGGTCAGCCCCAGGGACCCCGGGAGGCTTGAGGGCAAGTGGAAGAGACTTTCCCTGAGTTTCCCCAAAGGTGCTGACAGTCCCACACCTCTTGGCTTGCATTGCAAAACCAAGTGTCCCCCCGCTGTGTCCCAGGCTGGGGGGGTTCCTGGGAGCATCGCGTGGGCCATGGTAGGCTGGTGACACAGCTGTTCTGTATCCTTTCCTGCAGGTGTGCTGGGCATCGTGCCACTGGAGTGCAAGGATGGAGGCAAGAGGACTGTGTCTCAGCTCTGCTGTCACTCGGGTGAGCTGGGTGTCTGCCAGCCCCGCTCTGGTTCATCCCGTGCCTCCACCGCACTCTGCGCTGGGTACCACCTTCCACCCCCACAGGGGCATTAGCCCCACCATGGGCTGTGCGGAAGGGCTCAGGTGCTGAGTCCCAGTCAGGGATGCCATGTTGGGCTGTCTCCCAGGCGAGGGGGAGCTACTGGAGTCATCAGGGACCGTCACCCACAGGCAGGGTGACCCTGACAAGTCCCACTTATGTGCGAGGCGCAAGCCGACTGCCACCATACTGAGCACACAGGGCTCCGCCGGGCTGGGCTGTTGCTAAGGAGCCAGATTCATCCACATCCCTTCATCTTTCGAGCTGCAGTGAGGTCTGGACACGTAGCTCTTTCTCACAGTCTCGCTCTAGCACACCCTTCCCGTGTTACTCATTGCACACCCTGAAGTTCCCAGTACACCCAGTGCCGGCCTGGTGGAGGAGCTGGGGATGGTATCGCCATGGGTGTACCTGGCTCCAGCGATGGAGGAACAGGCCAGACCAGCTGCTTCGTGGCCCTGAGCAGCTCCACTGTGGGCAGAGCAAGTGCTGTGGGGGAAGAGGTGGCTGACAGCACGGCTACGGGCAGAGGGGCACGTATCGCGACAGCAGGGGCTCTGCCTCCTGTCTGGGTGTGGGGATGGAGTGCTGGGGAGCCCGGGGTACCCTTCTTCTGTTGTCGGAGAGCAATGCCAGCCTGGGGGGCACTGACTGCCCGTTTCCCAGAAAAATTGCACCAGAGGAGCAAAATGGGAGCCGGTCACAGTGCTGCCATCCTGTGAGCAGTGCCTTGGCATCACTGCGGCTCGGGGACCTGCACCGAGCTCTGCTGCTCCTGGGGAGAGCTGGAGGGGTGCCCGGGGAGCCAGCATCTCATTAATGGCTTCTTAATGAGATTTAGCACCAGCCCTTTGAAGCCGGCTGTGCCAGAGCAACGCCTCCAAAGCAGGGAAGGGATTTTTCTCTCCTCCCAGGGCAAATGCAGCAGAGCGAGCTGCTCGCTGTTCGTGCCTCATGGGCCTGTCTTTCCGCAGCCTTCTGGAAGCAGAAAAGTACACAGTGACCTACTTTCCCAAGCATGCCAAATGCATCTGAGGGGCTGCTGCTGGCGGTGCCAGCCTTCCCCCCGCAGGGCCCTGCCGCCTGGGGCCGAGGGCGTTACAAAGGGAGCCTTATTACCAGCACGGCCTCGCCAGCCTGGCATCCAGGCCAGCACAGACACCCTTGTGCTGTTCATGCTTCTCCCCGTCCCTCCTGGGGATGTCCATCCTGACATGAGAGCCAAACCTGGGTGGCAGTGGGTTAGACAGGGAGGTGCAATTGTGAGGTGTTGCCATTCGGGGCTCCTGTGCCCTCTGGGGAGGGGTGCCAGACCCTGGTGGACAGTGTGGAAGGCTCAGGCTCTGGCAGCAAAGCTGAGCTGCTTGGAAATGCCTGGATAGGGCGGGATCTGACCCCGGCTGCCCTTGCCTGCCTGCACATGTATGTGTGTGAAAAGAGTCTGAGGCTGGGGAAGAGCAAAGGTGAGCAGGCACGCTGTCTGCAGGGGGGATGTGAGGACGAACCTCTGCCCTTCCCCTTCCAGATGTGGTGACGGACTTCGACTTCTCGCCCTTTGATCAGCTCCTACTGGCTACAGGCTCTGCTGATGAGACGGTGAGTGCTCAGTGCCGGGGGTCCCAAGAGTGCACCCCGTGTCCCCCAACATGTCTCTGTGATTCGCTGTAGAGCCCAGAGGAGATGGAGGTGCAGGGATGGGAATAAGAGGAGCCCTGGAGAGGAGGGTACCAGCCTTGGGGAGTGGTGTGGGACACCCCCAGCCTGTGGGGTATAGAGCAGATGGTGTCAGCCAGAGATCAGCCCTCTCCCACCTGGGATTCCCACGGTTCTGGTCTCAGTGAGCTGCGCTGAGGGTTTGCCTGGTGTCCTTGTGGACCAAAGCCTGGAAAAGAAACAAGCCCAGCTCGAGTACAGCCAGCACCCAGCCAGGTCCAGCTCACCTGCCCAGGGACTGACCCCCTCTCCCTGGGCTGCAGGTGAAGGTGTGGCGCCTGCCAGAGAGCGGCCAGGACATGCCCGGCAGCGCGGGGCTGACCCTGGGGCCCGGGGGGGCTCCGGTGGACGTGCTGCAGTTCCACCCCACGGCGGATGGCGTCCTGGCCAGCGGTGCGGGGAAGCGAGTCACCGTCTGGGACGTGGGGCAGCAGCAACCGCTGACAGGTAAACACGGCCATGCCTGCCAGCTCCTGCCTGCAGTGCGGATCTCCACCGTGCTGATCTCCACCGTGCTGATCTCCACCGTGCTGGTGCCTGGGCTCAAGTCTGGACCTTGGTGTCACCAAGCAGGCAGCACGGGTGGCTTTTGGGCAGGGAGCACTGCGGCCCCTTATGTGTGTGCACAGGCTTCCCTACACTCTGGTGCAGGGGTGTAACAGGCTCCTGTACTGCCCAGGGTGGCTGTAGCATCCCCTGGGGTGGCAGGTCCCTCTCCCTGCATGTTCCTATATGTGGGTAGGTGTGGGTGCCATGGGTTGTTGCTGACCAGCCTTACCCAGAGCTCAGCTAACCCAGTGAGTACAGGAGGCTGTGCAGCAGCATGGGAGTGTAAATTAAGTGCCCTGTAGCTTTCCCAGGGCTCCTGCCCTTTGGATCGAACTGCTGACAGTGCGGGGATGCTCCCTGCATGGATATGGCAGCATCCCAGTAGGTCCTGCTCCCTGCTGTGGCTGCCACTGGCCCTTCAGAAAGACCAGATCATTGCCCCAGGGGCTGGCGGGTGGGAGAGCGATGGCTCCTGCCTCATCCACAGGAGGAGCCCTGCCTGACCTGGCTCCTGAGCCTGCTTCCCTCCCGCAGCCCTGGACACCCACGGGGACCAGCTGCAGAGCCTGGCCTGGAAGGGAGACGGCCACCTCCTCGGCACCTCCTGCAAGGTGAGCGGCTTGCACGGGCGACCTCCCGGTGGCACGGCATGGCGTGGCACAGCATGGCGTGGCATTGCTTGGCACAGCATGGCACGGCTGGGCTGGCTGCTGGCTGTGCCCTGCTCCTGGGGAGCAGATGGTGATCCTGTTTTGGGGAGAAAAGTGCAAAAATGATGTCAGCGAGTGGTGCCAGAGCCGAGGGGACAGGAGCGCTAGATGGCGCCTGCTGCTCGCTGCCTGCTCGCTGCCTGCTCGCTGCCCGCACACTGCCAGACGTGCTAGCGCGGGCTGTGCACAGGCCCTGCGCGGGGGCCAAGCAGACCGAGTGTGCAGGCTGAGCGAGCAGGCGAGCATCCATGCTAAGCATGCAGGCAGAGCAAGCACCTGGGCTGAGCCAGCCAGCCGCTCCCGGGTGCTGAGCGTGCAGGCAGCGCTGCCAGGCCCGCAGGCCGTGGGCAGGGGGCGGCTGAGCAGGACCGAGCGCGCAAGCCCAGCCGAGCGTGCAGAGCCAGCCTGCGGGCTGAGCGAGCAGCCGGCCCCCCTCAGCGTGCAGGCTGAGCAAGCAGTTGGAGCCCTGTACCAAGCGTGCAGGCTGAGCACAGAGGCTGAGACCCCACGCCGTGCCATCTGGGGTGCAGGTCACCCCCTGAGCTGTGCCGTGTGGTCCCCAAGGCCTGCAGCGCTGCCATGCTGTGCCATGAGAGTCTCACTGGCACAGTGTACGCTCCCCAAATACCACCCTGTCAGCAAGGCTGGCACTGGGGCACCCCCCCTGCTACCCCTGCGCCCCAGGCAGCCCTTTCTGAAGGGCATTCCCTGCCCTTTGGGCTGTGGAGGGCTGGGCAGGAGAGGACTCACTGCCTGTGGGATGCTGGGCAGCGCTGACAGGATGGAATCTGAGGGTCGGGCTCCAGCCCTGGCACTGCTTTGGAGGCTACTCACATTTCTGGGTGCAGTTTTGATGGTGTTGAGGTCCTGGATGTGAGGCAGGACCTGGAGGACAGCCTGCAAACCATCTCTCAGGGCAGCACTGCGGGCAGGAGAGTGATGGGCAGGAAGGGGGGGCGCTGCTCACTCCAGCCTTCAGCCTAATAGGGCCTGATATCCCACTGGCCCCGGGGTCCTTAACCCTCCTCTGTTTTCTTTTTATCTCAACAGGACAAGAAACTGCGGATCTTTGACCCCCGAGCCAGCCCAGCTGCCTCCCAGGTACTGTCCCCCCTGGGCGTGCTGGGCGATGTGGCGCAGGCAGCCCTGCCTGACCGCAGTCCCCGCTGCCTGCTGTGGGGTGGGCTTGGTGTCCCCCACTGTCCCAGCCCTGGCACAGCCTGGGAGAGGCAGTGTGCCGGCGTGGGCTGAGGGCAGGGGGAATGGGCAACCTCCTCCTGCGCCCTGGTGGGGTTTGGCACAGGGGACGCCTGTCCTCCTACCACGGCCACGAGCTCCCCCGGTGCACCGGTACGCTGCTGTCTGCCGGAGGCAGCGAGCCCGAGCCTCACGGGCATGGGGGCTGCAGTGGGGCTGTGGGCTCCGGGCTCTGTATCGCCATGCGGGAGCTCAACAAAAGGCTCTCGGGGGATGAGGAGCTGCCAAGGGTGAGGGCTGGGCGGCTGGATCCGCGCAGCTCAGCAAATAACAGCGATTAGGAAATAAGCAGAGGACTTAAGCCTTGACGTCGAGTTTAAACAGCCTCTTATTAGAGGTTTCCTGTGGCTTGGGGGCTCTGACTGCTGGTGAGTGCCACCGCTCACTGCGGGAGGGGCTGGAAGCCTTTGGGAGGGGAGGGATGCAGTGGAGAACAGGGTGAGATTGCCTCAGCAGGCTCTGCTGCTCCTTGCGCCTCTGCTCCTGCCGCCGTGCCCATGGGCTTGGGCAGCTGGTGGCCTCTGGTGGCCCTGCCTGGGCACGGCAGTGACTCCAGGCTCCGACCCGGGGGAGCCGGTGCTGCGCTGCACCAGGACTCGGGTGCTGAGCTCCTGTAAGACCCCTGAGTGCTTTCTCTGGCTGCGAGTGGTGCCCTGACCCTTCAGGCAGCCTTATAAATATAACCCCACAATATATAAATACAAACCCAGCGGCTACAGATGCCAGCGAGCCATGGCAAAGTGCTCCCAGCCCTCAAGTGACGCTCCCCTGCTCCGGGTGCCACTCGGCATGGCTGGAAGGGCCCGGTCTCTGCTCCCAAATTCACCCTGCGCCGATCCGCAAACAGCCCCAGGCGCTGCTCCCCATGCCCCCCGCCTGCCCCCCGCTTCTCCCCCTGCCAGACCTGTCGGCTTGTCTAATGGTGTTTCGGCGAAGCTGTGAGCACAATGGGCTTGAGCCAAGTCTCCTGGGGAGGGTGGACTCTGTCTCGCTGAGCTATTAAAAATAATGTGTGAATGATGGTGGCTGTTCAAAGCAGGCAGCTCGCTTCCCTCCGCCGCCGTCTGATCCAGCCCGGGGCCGGCACTCGGGCTTTGCCAAGAGAAATACGCACCTTTGCTGCCGCGGCCGAGCGCTGCCGCGCCGCAGCCCCAGCCCCAGCCGGCTGAGAATTGATGAAGATGTTTAGTCTTGGAGAAGTACTGCACTGAAGGGGAAAACTTTAAAATGCCATAAATCCTCTGGAAGTTCGCACAGGGCTTGCTTAGCCAAGAGGAACAACACTCCTGTGTTTTGTTTTTTCTTTTTTCCCCTGGTTGCTGGAGGGCCGGGTTATTTGGAAAGGTTCCTTCTCCCCCGGGCCAGCGCAGTTACGAAACCGGGTGATGCCGGGGCCGCTGTGCGGTGCCAGCACCTTGCAAGCTTTGAAATCGCCTGTTATTTTGCAGTGGTGAGCGAGGTGAGCGGCGTGATGGGTTTTCCAGCCAGGCTGGCCCCTGCAGCACCACAGGCTGTGTTTCCTCCCCAGCAGGCAAAGGCCTCGGGCTCGGCACCACCGCCGGCTCACCCCCGTCCCTCTGCGGCGCGCGGTGCTGAAGCTGGCCCCGGCAGAGGGCTGCTCCTCCGGCTGGTTTTCTTAATTTGCCAAGCCTGCCTCATTAAACTGTTCCTTTTTTTAGAGCAGGGGAAAAGGCTGAGAAGCAGCTAAAATAAGAGCGTGCGGAACGGGGAGGAGGGGTCGCTGCTGTGATGCCTGGTGGAGCTCTGGCGGCTCAGGGATGCAGCACACGTGGGGCTGTGGACGGAGGATGGATGGCAAGGTGGGTGTGCTGCCCGCACCCCGCGGCCGTGCCCTCCGTGGGGGCCTGACCCCGCATCCCGGTGACGTCCATCGCAGCTATTTTGAGCAGGTCCCAGCAGCGGGCAGGAGAGTGTGACACAGGTCTGGCTGACCCCAGAGAGTGCCTGGGACATACCCAAGGCCACCATGTCCCTTGGGAGGGCAGTGGCCTCATTCTGCTGGACCCCCAGCCCCTTGTGGCTGCGTCTGGGCTGGAGGAGGGAGGCACAACCAGAGCAGCACCTCTGTGAACATTGGGGCTGGGCTTGCACCCCGTTGCTGAGCAGCATGTTGCCCTGGGCCCCCAAAACTTGCCGTGGAGATGCTGGGGCCATCCCTTTGCTGTCAGTGGTCCTGCCGTGCACCCTCGTGCAGCTGCGTTCGCCCTGCCTGGCTGGGTTTGGGTCCCTCTGAGAGGTGCTGTGAGTCCCATCCCCTGCCTCTTCCCCTCCAAGGCCGTGCAGCCCCGGCTGCAGCCCCCATCTCCCCGACGGGTGCTCCTGGTCGCCCTCCTCACCTTGACCCTCTCACTGAAGTGAGTCACATCCTCTCCCTCCCTCCCTCCCAGCTGCTCTGCCAGGGCTCGTTGCTTCTCTGCTTCCATCTGCCCTGCAGTGCCTGGGCAACCCCCAAAAAACAGCCCCACCACCTTCCCTTGGGATGTGCCCTTGAGGCGCATCATGCCCCGGCCGTGGCCCTTCAGGCGTGGGGGGACGGGGCTTGGGGACAGGGTGCTGAGAGGGGGTTGGAGCTGCTGGAGGGTGCCTGTACCCCGGCTGATGCCCAGACGGGTCAGCAGGTCCAGCACAGGGCAGCGATTTGGGTATGGCCTGGGGACTAAGGTGGCATCTCTGCTTCCCCACAACCCCGGCTGTCCTCTCCCAGGGCTGGGGGGTAAGCGGGCCCACCAGCACCCTGCCTGCACACTCGGGCCAGGATCTTGCCTGTCCCCTAAAGCCGTGCTCTCTAAAATGGGGTGCAGTGAGAAAGCATGAAACCTTCAGCTGTACGTGCATGTCATTTATGCATCAATCAATATAGAACTGCTGGGGTGCATCCTTGAAGATATTTTCTGGCGGTGTGCAATCAAAGACACTTGGAGACAGTACTGGAAAGAAAGGAGGTGGCTTGTGGGGGCAGAAAGCTGCTACAGGACGGAGACCGTCCCGTGCTGCGTGGGCAGCGTGGCCGCACGCACGCTGGTGCTGTGGCTCGATGCGGCAGAGCCGCGTCCCCGGGCGCGCGTGGCTCCGGGCTGGCGGGTGCGCAGGCGAGGGGCCGCATCCCCTGCACGCTCGGGCGAGGGGCGGCGAGCATCTGGCCGGCACCTGGCTCCCGTGGCTGCGGGGCCCTGCGAGCCTGGCCAGAGTGGGAAGGAGAGGAGCCGGCTTCGTTCTCATGAGAAACTTCCCCTGCCGGCGTTTCGGCGGGACCGGGGGCGAGGGAACGGCGGCGTGAGCTGGGTGAGCACACGCTCCTGCTCACGTCTTAATGAGTTCTTGTTTTAATGAGCAGGACCGGGGTGGAGGGACCCTGGGGACAGCTGGGAGGGTGTCCCTGTGGGTTTGTCCCACACCCGGTGTGGGCAGGACTGTGCTGTCCCCCCAAGGCTGGGGGTGCCCCATCTCTGCCTGTGGCCCCCAGGGTGGGAGAGGGACTCCAGCCCCTCTCCCAAATTGGCCACCCTCCCATGGGCCACATCAGCCCCCGCCACAGTGGGAGAGTACAGCAGGGAGAGGTTCTCCGTGGGCAGCGTGGCCGTGGTGGCAGGGTGATGCTGTGGCAAGGTGGAGATCCAGGCTGGGGTGGCCCAGCTGTACCCACAGCCAGGACCCCACAGACCCCAACATGTCACTTCTGCCCAGGATCTGCCTGTCAGCTCGGGGCTGGTTGGGGACCCCTCGCCAGGGAAAGGTGCATCAGGACGTAAAGAGACTTTTTGCCTTCCTCCCCCCAGCCCATCAGCGTGGTGTCCTGCACCGGGGTCACCCTGGGGGTACCTGACTCCCAGCCTCAGCAGCAGCTTCCTCCGGGCTGGGGGAAGGTCCACAGCATCCCACATTCCCAAGGAGACCGTGGGAAGCTTTGAAAAAGTTGGCCTGACTCTGGGCTGCCTATTTATAGCACCGCACACTCTGCGCTCTCATGCTTCTGTTCCCCAGCGTAGCTGCACGGGACTGTTTATATTTCCTCTGCTCTGCTTCCCCCTCGGCCGTCCTTCCCAGGAATGCTGGTCGGTATGGCAGACATGGGGAAGTTGAGGAGGATTCGGGATGAGCAAGCAGCATCGCGAGGGATGCAAGGGCACCAGCTTGCCCTCACCTGGGTGCCCATCCTTCCCTCTGAGGACGGCCATGCCGGCTTGGCCACGTGCAGGCACAAGGGCTGGGGCTCTGGCGTGGCATTTTGGGAGCCCCCAGCTTGCTGCCTGACCTGGGGCTCCTGGCAGGCTCTTACTCAAGAAAGCAAAGGTGTTTTGGGGATTTAATAGCAGCCTTATCGCAGTCCTTGCAGAGCTGATGGCTGCAGGAAGAGATGAGCTGCGGGAGAGGAGCGGTGGGTGCGGGTGAGGGCTGCAGTCTGCCCAGCCCGCATGGACCTGCTCCGGTCCCAGCCCCATCCCTGAGCGCCCCTGCCAAGGTGGGGGCTGTCCCGGTGAGGTCCCCCCTTCACCTTCCTGCCCTTGCAGGGCTGGCAGCATCCTCTGGGATGGTGCGCTGGCCTCTTGGAGGGCAGGAGGGGCTGGAGCGGGGCAGGGGCTGTGCTGGCAGAGGGGTGGCAGAGGCAGAGCTGCTCAGCACTGACGGTGCCTGGCTCCCTGGGGTGGGGGGCACCGGGGTACGGTGACCCCACACCCGTCAGCGGGCAGGGGCCAGCACTGGCAGTGTGATGGCTGCCGGGGCATCGCTGCCTCCGCGTGCGGTGGCTGGGTCCCTGCGCTCTCCCAGGGGCGGGTGGCAGCTCTCGGTCTCCCTGAGCCCTGGGCAGAGACCAGGAGCAGGGCCAGACTGGGAGAGGCTGCTCTGCTCTCCTGGCCACCTCTGGAGTAACCAGGATTTGGCAACGGAGGGAGATCACTCACATTCTTGTGCTGGAGGAGGGTGCGGTGCTGTGGTTAACCCCCTCAGCTCCCCAGGAAGCCGTTCCTCCTGCCTCCCGCCTCCTGGGGTTTGGGGAGCGATGGCTTCCCCCCACGTGCATGGACCCATCTTTTTGGTATGGACAGGAGTTGTCTGCCCCAGAGCCCCCCATGGTACCGTGATCTGGGGGGACCCCTCCTGCTCTGGCACCCGCTGGCAAAGGGGTGGCTCAGCCCCGCTCTGGTGCCTCCTGCGCCCACGCAGGTCCCTTGCTGGGGTCCCTTCCCACGGGGGTCAGATGCCCGTGGTCTGCTCGCCATGCTCATGCTCTGCATGGGCAGGGCTGGGCTGTCCCCTGCCAGCCTCCAGGGGCAGAGCGGTGACCTTCCCAGTGAACCTCCCCTCCACCCGTCCCCTGGGCTCCCCGTCCCCAGCCCTGCATCCCGGCTGAGGGTAACGCTCTCCCCAGAGGCAGGGAGCCCCCAGAGATCACCCCAGGACTGCCACAGCCCCAGGGCAGCGTTTGCTGTGTGGGGCTCTCCCAGGCAGCCAGAGGCGGTCGCTCCCTGCAGGCAGCTGTTCTCAGCTCCCCTGGCCCCACCGCGGCATTGCTGCCAACAGCTGCATCCAACAGGCCGGCCCTGCTCCCCGGCACTGGCCCCTCGCAGCCCCCGCGTCCCGCAGCGGAGCGCTGTGGGGCTGTGACAGGAGCAGGGCTGGGGACCCCCATGGGTACAGGCACCGTACCCCAGCCTATGCTGGGAGGGATGGGTTGAGATGGGGAGAGGGAAACCCTCCCCATGCAGCCGATCCAGCTCTGAGGAGGGAGCACAAGCTCCCCCCGGCCTGGGCTGCCTAAAACCAGCTGGGCTGTACCCAGACAATTGGCTGGAGGAGACTGATCTGCCTTGGCGCTGGTGTGGCCGGGGAGCTGGGTGCCCTCCTCGGCTCCCCACGTGTCAACCTGGAGCTGGGGGGCTCGTCTCAGCCTGCCAGGGGACAAGCAGCTCGGGACCATGCAGCCCTACGTGCCATGCAGCCCTACATGCTCACCTCTGGCAACATCTGCACAGCCGCTTGGCTGAGCCACCACCAAAAGCGGAGCGCCCTGTCCTCCCCGCATACTTGCTGCCATACGTGCTGCGCAGCTGGGATGGAACTAATGCAGAAAACATGGCCCCGCGCCGCAGCCGGCACACCGGGGGCTGGGAGCAGCCTTGCCCTGCGCTCTGCCAGCCCTGGGCAGCTGCCACCCACCGCCGGCCTCAGGTGCGGTGCTGGGTGGGCCGGGGGGCCAGCAGGGCCGGTGCGGTCACCTATCGAATCTCCAGCTGTGCAGTTTTGGCTGCCACAGCCACAGGGCTCAGGTGCAGAAGTGCTCTCCCGGCTGATGAGCAGGTTGGCCCCGGTTCCTGGGGTTTCCATCCCTCTCGGCACCGATCCCGGGACGTGATCCCTTCTCCAGGCCCTTCTCCCCCTCTGGGAGACAGCTCTCGTGCCAGCGTGTTGGAAATGGGGGACGGGCCCCTCCTGCCCCACATCCTGCCCCCGCGGCTGGGAGCACTGGACTTGGCTTGGCCAGAGCTGCCTCTTCCAAGCGAGCCGCACGGGCTGGCCAGCACCGTGTTTGTGCTGGCGAGGGGGCTCATGTGCCGGAGCCAAGGGAGGGTGAGCTTGGCACCGCACGCCTTCTCCTGCCCCGGTCTCTCCAGAGAACGGGCATCCCCGGGGCCGGAGGAGGCTGCTCCTGGCGGGGCTGCTCTGGCAGGGGGTGGGAGATATGGCACCTCTGTGCCCCCTCGCCAGGCTGCCACGGTGGCAGAGCCTTGCTGGCGGTCACAGCGCCGTCATGGCCTGTGGTGCAGGGTGCCTACAGCAAGGGGGACACCGCTCCTGGGATGTGGCTCCTCCGGCACCGGGGTCAGTGTGCCAGCCCTGTCCCTCCTGCCCCCACATAAAGTCCCCCCCACACCAAGTTCCCCACGGCCCTGTGCGGAGGTGCCGGAAGCGCCACGCCGGGTTTAGCTCTGGCAGAGCCCTGTGGTTTCCCATGCCAGCTCTGAAATCGTTAGTAGTTGTTTATTGGTGCTTGGCAAATGAGAGCGAGGGGGCTGCGAGCGCTGGCTACGCCATGGGGTGAGTGCTGCCTGCCAGCTCCTGCTGGGACGCCGGGAACCGCAGGACCCATCTGGGGGCCACATGGGAGTCAGCAGCAGCCGCCAGCCCCGCGGTGACTCTTCCCTTCCCGTCCCCAGCAGAGCGGCACCGGGGCCTCGGGGGGACTGGGCTGGGGACAGTGGGCAGGACAAGGTGGTGGTGTGGGCTGGGGGTCCCGGCTCCTCAGGGAACCTGGGGAGCGGTGGAGCAGGGCTGCAGGGGGGTCGGACGGTGTGGGGAGTGCGGTCCGGCTCAGTTTGCTGTGTATTTCGGTAGCAGCCACTTGCGGGGCACCCAGCTCCTGCAGCCGGGATCCAGCACGGATTGAGAGCCCTGGGATGCAGCCAGGGAAGTAAGTCCGTCTGTGGCCATGGCCAAGCCTCTTCTCGTGCCTGCCAGCATGGAGCAGCTTCCCTGTGGCACACTGGCCCCCTTACCCCTCGCTGGGTGTGGAGAGAGCCCTGGGGTCCAGGGAGCCTCACACTCACACTCATGTTACCTGCTGCCACCCTCCGCTGCTCGCCAGGAGCCAGGCCAGCTTCTCCACAAAGCAACTGCGCCGGCACAGGGTGGGGGCTCAGGACTGTCACCGCTTGCAGGCTGTCCCCGCTGCGCTGTCCCCACGAGCATCTCTCGGCAGAGCTGGGAGCCAGCACCCGGCTCCGTGTGCTCAGCCCCGGCGCAGTTCACAGCCACCGCCAGCAAGACACGAGTCCCATGCGGCGTGCCCAGCGGTGATACCCACGGCTGTGTCTCCTGTGCCTTGCAGAGTGTCCCGGGACATGAGAACAACAAGGACTCCCGGCTGCTCTGGATGGGCTCCAGCGATTGCCTCATCTCCATCGGGTTCAGCCAGGTACGGTCCTCTGCAGCAAGGTGATGTCCCAGCCCTGCTCCCTGCGGCGGCTGTGCCAGGGCCCCAGGCGCTTTTCTGGGTGGCCTGTCCCCCGTGAAAGCAGGAGGTCCCATCATCAGCTGGCTGGGGCCTCACTGGGGCCAGAGGGAGGCTGGCTGGCGAGGGAGGTGGTGCTGCAGCCTCAGCACCCACCGACAGCGTCTGTGCCCCTGCAGATGCGGCAGCGGGAGGTGAAGCTGTGGGATACGCGGAGTTTCAGCGGGGCGATGCTCACCATGGCGCTGGACACATCAGCTGGGTAGGGACGGGGACTTGCCCAGGGGCGGGCAGGAGGGTGGTGACACGGGGTGGCACGGTGGGGATGCCATGGTCAGAGACCTGCGGGGAGTGCGGTGGTGGAGCAGGAGGTGGCAGAGAGCTCCTGGCACTGGCAGCACTCAGCCGCAAAGCTGGGGACAAGGCTGGGGATGGCGTGGATGATTCCCCAGCACCGTTTGGTTGTGACAGGAGGGCACTGGCAGTGCTGGGGGGGGCTCGGCCATGACCCTGGTAGCGCTGGGGTGCGGCAGGTGCTCCATGGCACTGTGGTGGGTGGTGGCGCTGCCGGGGCAGTGTCTGAGGTGGCCGCTAGCCGGGTGGGCGCGTGCGCTGGGCTGGCACGACAAGATGCTGCGGGCGAGCAAATCCCTTTGGTGCTGCCCGTGCACTGGAGCGGCTCGGCTCTGACCCCCTGCCCGTGGTGGGGCCACGGTGCTTTGTGCCGTGATGCTGTGGCGGCTGCCCAGGCAGCCACGGGCAGGCTGGCGGCAGAGCCGTGCTCACCGGGCGTCGCTTGGGGAAGCAGAAGAGGAGCTTTAGCAGCTGCAATGGGTCAGCACCCTCTGTCTAGGCACAATGGAGCCGTCTCCTGTCTGTGAGGCTCTGCTGAGGTGAGGAACGCTCTGGTTAGACCCAGCCTGGCCTCTCCCACAGCACCCAGCGAGCTGGCCCAGCGTCACAATGCGGACGAGGAAATGGGCGGCGGAGGAGGAGAAGGCGGCGCCTTCATCCCCAAAGAGTGGTGGGGGCTTGGGACAAGGTCCTTGCCGGCTTGGCGGGAAGCCGCCAGCTCTCCCCAGAGCTGCTGGCAGAGCACGGCAGTACCGGGACCCACACTGGGCTGACTCGGTGGCGGGCCGGGGTGCTGGAGCAGGCTGGGTGGTTGGCAGCCACCAGGTGCCCGTACAGGGCCTCTGGCAATGAGCTGAGTGAGCTGTGACAGCAGGGCCAGGCCTTGGCTGCCTTGCCGGCATTGCCAAGGTGTCAGGTCCGAGCTGGCGCTGGCAGCATTTGGGAGAGGATCGGCCACAGACATGGTGGGGAAGTGCTGGTACAGCGGCCGGGGGAGCAGCCCCAGCGGGGAGCATCCGTCACTCTCCTGCGAGCTCCTGGGCTGAGGGCTCGCAGCTCTCCCACTCCCCAGCTCTGCCACCACAAAGGGCAAACGCAGCCACTGGGTTGCACATCCAGCCGTGGTGGCCAGCTATCGTTAGTGTCCAGAGTGAACAGTCCTGAAGGAGGGCAGGGCACACAGCGTGGTTTGAGGGGACATTTTAGGGTCTCTTATTGCTGCCGGCACTGAATTCATTGGGAATTACCCCAAATCCCGCTGCTTCTCGTACCCGTGCACGTGGGCCTCCCTGCCGGTGCTGGGCCGGGGCGAGCCTGCCCAGCTAAATTGGATGCAGCCGCAGGGCTGCGCTCAGCCCCCTCTGCGCAGGCTGCAGTTATTTTGGCTGCCGGGTTTATCGGCCGCCAGGAATGCAGCTGGCGGGCGCTGCCTGCGTGTCACGCCAGGGCTCTGCCGGCTTGCGGCTGCGTGGCGGGGAGACACGGAGAGGGGCTGGGGGCGGTGGGGGTGAGGAGACCCCTCCTCCCCGTGCCGGGGAGCCGCCAAGGAGCAGGAGGTGCTTTTTTTAGGCAGGCGCGTCGGGGCCAGCCACGCTTCCAGCCCCAACCACTCCCCAGCGATAAATCTGGTGGGGATGACAAATGGCGGAGGGGGATTTGGGCTGGCTGCCGGCAGCAGTGCCGAGCGGGGGCTGCGCTCTCCCTCCGCCAGAGCCATGATGGTGGGGGGCTGGTGGGAGTGTGGTGCTCGGGAGCCCCAGAGCTGTGGCTAGTGCAGGGGGTGGAGGGTTTGGGGGTCACAGGGTGACCCCACAGGCAATGCCCGAAGAGGGGAGCTGCAGGCACAGGTCAGGTTCGGTGTGGGGGGTGCTGGATGTTGCTGTTGCAGGGACAGCGACTCAGCGCTGTGGGGCTGGTGGAGCAGCTGTGGGGCTGGGGTACCCGCTGTGGATCTCTGCCGTGGCCGTGGGTGCCCGGCGTGGGGCAGCGGGGACCGTGCGGCCGCGGGGCGGTGCCGCCCATGCTGCGGGCCCTGCTGGAGCTGCGGGCAGCAGCAGCAGCTCGTCGAGGCTCTTGAGGAAGCAATCAGTGGGCGGCAGGAAACTCATACCATTCATTACTGACGCCGGGCGGCAGGAAGGGGAGCCTGCGTCCCCACCGCGTCCCCGCCACTCCCTGCCATGGGGGCCTCTGCCCGCCGAGCCGGCACCAACGCATCCCGGGCACCCTGTGGTACCCGTGGTGTGCCCCAAGGGGGGAAACATGCCCAGCGTGCCCACCCAGTGCCCACAGCCACACCGAACCCCATGGGGTGGCTGCACCCCTGCCCAGAGGAAGAGGCCAGAGAGTGGGAAGCACCAGCCCCATTCACCCCCACATCAGCAAGAGTGTTTTGGGAGTCCCCCATCCCAAATCCTGAGCAGGCGATATCTTTACAACACCGTAAACCTCATTTTCAAAGCACCCCCACTGTGCAGGGGCTGTGCTCAGGAGCTGACCCCCGCCAACACACAGACCCCCAAGGGAGTCGGTGGTAGCAGGCATGAGTGGCCCTGGCCCCTCTCCACACTGTGGTCCTCAACGTGCTGCCTTCGGGTACCCGCCGCTCCCTTTGACTTGGGTTTTGTCTTCCATCCCTGGCCCCCTTTAATTAGATCAAGGAGCAGCGGGGCAGGAGCCAGGAAGGGGCCTCAATACGTTATTGTTGCCCTAAATTGCAACCAGCACTGATGGGGTTGGGTTACCAGCTCCGACTTGGGGTCAGCGACCAGACCCCGTTGCCACACACCCGGCGGCTGGCGCAGCGCTGCATGGGGACGGTGCCATCACCGTGCTGGGGATGGTGAAAACAGCAGCTCCCTTGTGTCGCTGCATCTTTTGGTGTCCCAGAAGTGTCTCCAGGGAGGCTGGGGGTGCCCGCTCACCCATGGTGCTGCCAGCTCAGGGTGCAGCTGGCTCGGTAGGGCCGAGGTGACCGGGTCTGCCAAGGTCCCGTGGAGCCGTGTCCCCATGGCGTGTGCCGACGCTGGGCAGAGCACCGCGGGGCAGGACGGTGGTGAGGGCTGAGAGTTGGGGACAGCTGGATCCCCACAGTGCTGCACAGCGCAAAGCCCCCAGAGCTGGGAGGTGCTGGAGCTGGGACCTGCCCGTGGCGGGGATCCGAACACGGCAGGGTGCTTGTGGAGGGATTCGGGGCTGTTTGACCCTCGCAGCGCTGGAGCAGGACATGGAGGGGCCCGGGCGGTTCCTGGGGATGCTGGCCGGGGGTGCTCAGCCCTCAGCAGCCACCTGCTGCCCGTGCCCCAGCCAAAGCCCGCAGCTGAGGGGGCTCATGGGGGCCAGGCTTGCAGCTTGACATCTCCCAGCTCCAGCCCGCATGTGCACCAAGGCACGTGTCCCCACCAAGGCACGTGTCCCCACCAAGGCACATGTCCCCACCAAGGCACGTGTCCCCACCGTCCCTCTGTCACATCTCCCGGGTCACCAGCTTTAATGGGACCTTGATGGCTGGTCCTGCTTCTGTTCCACTTGTCCCCAACACCCTGTGCCCTGCTTTGTCCTGGGATTTAGCAGCCCTTTTGGGGTGTTTGGGGCATCTCTGACAACACCTACCCCAGTGGTCGGGTCTTGGTGGCAGAGCCCTGAGCAGGACAGGTCCACTCCTGTCCCCATCTCCATCCCCTGCAGACCCCTGCCCTCACCCTCTCCCACAGGTGCCTGGGCTGGCGGCTGCTCCCCATCAGCAGGGAAGGGGCTTTTCCTGCTGCACCCAGCCGTGCTTGGCTGCCAACCTCAGACGTGAGGAGCCGGTAGAGGCCAAGGCCACCGTGTGAGGTGTCACCCCAGTGGGACCCATCCCCATGGGCCAAGATGCTCCTGGGCAGCCAGACGAAGGAGTTAACGCTGGGATGGCCGCCCAGCTCCACTGCCTGCCCCGGTAATTATACCATGTAAAAATAGGCCGGGGCTGCTCGGGTAGGAAGGCAGCGAGCGGTGGCCGCACTGAAATCACTCCCAGATGAGCTGTGGCCTCTGCCCACCGTCACTTCCATGGCTGGACAGTGCTTCCCGGCCCCAGCCTCCCCAGCTTTCCAGGAAGCCATCAGGATTTCTGCCTCTCCACAAGCTCTTCCCGGCAGCCAATGCTTTGCGGCACTGCACGGGGCTGTGGGATGGGCACATGCTCTTGCCCAGGGGAGCAGGGACAGGGATCCCCCAGCACTCTACACTGAGGCAGCCCCTGGGGCTCTGCTCTGGCCATGGGGACCTGGGTGACCCAGGAAACCAGGCTTTGTTTGCCATGGAGCCATGAGGAGGGCAGGGGATGTTTCTCTGGAGGCCGGAGACCTGCAGGCAGGACACTGCCTGCACCACGCAGGGCTGGGGCAGCGCTGTGGGCAGCAGGACTTACCCCAGCAAAGCTCCTCCCATTGTGGCTCCCCACCGAGCCCCCCCATCCTGCCAGTGGCTTCTGGCCAGGGCTCTCGGTTGCCGGCCCTGTTAGATCACATAGCAAGAGGGAATTTGGGTTTTGGGTTCATTTCAGGGGGTTTTGCAATCTTTCCCCAGCGCTGATTCAGCTCGGAGGAATTAGCAGCACTGCACGATGCGCTGCTCCTGGCGTGCGCCGGGGCTGGCAGCAGCAGGGGGGACTTTTGTGCTCGAGTTCAGGAACCGTGGGGCTCGGGGGCTGGAAGGGCGCACTTTGGGCACTGCTGAGCTCCCGTGGAGCCGCCTGGGTGCAGACGTGGGTGTCAGCGGGGGGATCCGAACCCCACGGGGCACCAAGCCCTGCCCTGGCCACAGTACTGCCATACCCCTCCGTGTGGGGCCGAGCCCCACTGCTGCTCCGGCCCCTTCCCCGCAGGTCCCAGCTCCGCTGAGCCACCGTGAAAACCTTGACTCGGGGTGTCCCGGCTGCACTGCACCTACCCAGGCCCCAGCTTTGCCCCCGGCGTGCTGGGGCAGCCAGGGTGGCACCTCCACCGCAGCTGCAGTCACTTTGGAGCTGCTGAAGTCCCCCCAGGGGAGATGGGATGGGCTGAGGGGTCACGAGGGTCCCCAGCACCTACCTGGCACGTGGGGGGTCCCCTGCAAATCTCCAGCTAATTGCAAGTGGGAAAAATAGCTTCATTAGGGGAAGGGCTCATCATAAAGCCAAGCAGCAGGGGAGGAAGCAAGGGGCCAGGAGGGACAGGACTCAAGGAGCACCACAGGGTCCCTGCTGCTGGTCCCTTGCAGCCGGGGAGGGGACACACTGGGACAGACCCTGCACCCAGCTGGGCCCGGGGCACCGCGGCGGGGGCACCCGGCACGAGGCCACAGCTCTGGCGGGGACTTTTCTTCTCTCCTCCTCACGGGGCTGGAAAATATACAAAGCTCGCAGTGAAAATATTTACACAGCAGCAATTTTCATAGGAATTTGGGATGTTAATTTGAAAAATCTGTGGGGAGAGAACCACAATGGGCTCTTTGAGCGGGCGAGCGTGGCCATCGCACCGACCCGCCCGCGCCGGCGAGGGGCCCCTCCTGCCGCTGCGCCAGCCCTAATGGGAGCCAGCCCTGCCGGAAGCCCACCTGGGAGCCGGGGGGGCCGCGCCAGACGTCCCCCGCCACCGCCCCGCACCCCTAATTGCATCCAGAGCCGCTCCCTCCCGCCATCGGCGCCTGGCGAGCAGGACCGGGGCGCTGGCGGGGTCAGGGCCGAACCCTGCGGCAGCGCGGTGCCTCCCGAAGAGCCGCCGGCCCCGTGCAGCCGGCAGCGCGCGGCACAGCGGTGACCCTCAGCTCCACTTTTGCTCATTCTCTCCAAATCAAACATACCTTGGCGGGCAGGGCCCCAACCTGGAAAATTCCAGCCTGAAAGATAAAGGATTGGAAAACGATTAAAACCAGAGGGTTGGAGCAGAAACCACTTGGCAGCGGGAACCTGCCGAGCTCCCAGCACAAAACCGGCTGTTCCCGGTGCTGGGGGCTCACTGCAGGGGCCTCAAGCCTCGGCTCTGGCTGCAGCCCCCGGTTTCAGGGGGGAACCGAGCAGGCTGACACTTGCCACGGGTGCTTTGGGGGTGCCGGTGCTGCCGGGGTGCAGGTCAGGAGGTTGTGGGGCTAGGCTGGGCTGTTTGTCCCGCTGCCGGCCCTGGAGCCATCTGGCAGGCGGGGAGGGATGAAGTAAGGCTGGATGATGCACAGGGCAGGGGCCGATTCCAAACCCATGGCCTCTGTTTTGGGAACCCCTCCTCAGCGCCCACGGTGAGGGGCAGCACTGGGGGGGTGAAGCTTCCCCAGTGCCACTGCCCAGGGCTGGGAAAACTCCCCCCTCCACCGCCCTGACTCATCTCAGTGCTCGCCAACAACAACGGAGGACGCGGCCGACATTCCCGCTCCTCTGCAGGGGACACGACACGCTGCCCGCGCCCCTGCCCGTGACAGGCAGTGCCTGCAAAAGCACAGAGATTTTCATTGTTGTTATTTTAATTTTTTTTTTTTTTTTGGTACAAAAAGACACCCTTCTGGTCTGCCTTACAAAAGAGATGTACACAAACCTGTACTAGGAAAAAAAAAAAAAGTTTTCCCAGAAGAAATGGGAAATAATAATGTATAAATATTCTCTTAGAGTTCTTAAAGCTTCAATTCCCGGTTTGCCTGCTCGGCACTTCCTTCAGCCCGGGGGTCCCGAGGGTCCCAGCACCTCGGCCGGGCCTTATTGCTCACATCAGCTTCCAGGGAGTTGAGAGTCGCAGGCCGTGACTAAAGCTAAAGGACCCTTGTTACCAGCACGTGGATGTCCCTTAGCTGAGTCACCAGCAGCTTCCTTTTTAGCAGGAGCTTAAAAAAGCCCACCCAAACCCCAAATTAAAAACCCAAACCCCCCTTCTCTTTCGCTACCCACATTCGACGTAGTCACAGAAATCAAGGCACTGAGCGGTAAAATTACTGTCTCCTCCTGAAGCGTGGCAGCCTCTCGGAAATTGCACATTATGGGTTTGGGGTTCTTCTTTCTAAATGCAGTTAACTCCTCGCCGTTCCTCACCCCGGTGCCGCTGCTGGAGCTCAACCCTTGTCCATCCAGGGCTCCCTTTGCCCGGCAGCCACATCCCGCCCGGCTCAGAAATAGGAGGGTTTGTGCCCTGGGGTGTTGTTGTTGCTGGGGTAGTGCGACTGCATGAGCGGGACCTCGCACTCGGAGCCACCAGAAAGCATCGCCGCCTCTGGCACTTTGTGCCCGTGGCTGCTCAAATCCCCATTTTCCAGGCAGGCTTTCACCCCTTCCAACTCCAGTGGGCTGGCATCCACCCCGGCGCCGGCGTGTGCCTTTGCCCGGCGGTGCCGGCAGTAGTACGCGCCAGCTGTCACCACCACCACCAGCAGCAGCGCGGCAGCCAGCGCCGGGACGATCATCAGGGCCAGGTTGCTGTCCTTGCTCTGGGTGACCGGGGAGTGCTTCTGGTGGCTCACTGGCAAGGTCTGTGCCTCGGCGCAGTGCTCCTCCTTGGAGACCTTCTCCCCCAGGGGCCCAATGCAGACGCGGTAGGTGCAGTTGGGCTTCAGCGCCCGCACCGTGTACTCTGAGAGCGACGCCGGCAAACGCAGCATCACCGGCCGCTTGTCCGGCCCGGAGAGATTTCGGTAGGTCAGGCGAATGCCCTTCAGCTGTGCTTTGGACTGGATGTAGTTTTGCAAGTCCACTTTGAGGGAGGTGCTGCTGACCTGCGTGATGCTGATCTGCCGGCCGAGCGGCGGGGATGGTGTGGCTGGGGACGGCGTCATTCCCCTCACCTCCACCTGGCAGTACGCCCCGGCAAAACCCTCTGGGCACAGGCACTCCAGGTGGTTTTGGGCACCCAGGTGGCAGGTGCCACCGTTCAGACACGTGCGAGGGGGACAGACGGGTGGCGGGGGGCTGCTGGGGATCAGAGGACCGCTGAAGGGCACCGGCGTGGAGCTGCCCTGGGGGGCCCCGGCCCCCAGGGTGGGAGCAGCAGTGCTGGGCTGTGGCGCCGGGCGGCTGCTGGTGGGGAGCGGTGTGGGCGGCGGCAGGGTGGTGGGGCGCAGGGTGGTGGGGGGCGTAGTGGTGGTGGTGGTGGGGCAGCCAAAGTCGGCGTACTGCAGGTGGTGGAGGAGCTTGCCAGAGTTTTTGGGGGGGAAGTGGCAGCGCGTCTCCTCGGGCCGCCGCAGGACCACGCCACTGGCATTCACCCACTGCACCACCCAGCTCATCGGGCAGATGCAGTTGAAGGGGTTGCCGGCTGCCGTTACGGCTCGCAGCCTGGGGAAGAAGCTGGAGAAATCCCGAGGGATGGTGTTGATGTTGAGGTTGCTGATGTCCAGCTCCTGGAGGTTGTGAAGGTTGTGGAAGTCCTCTGCCGGCAGCTGGGAGATGCGGGCGTTGCCAGCCAGGCTGAGCTTGGTGAGGCTCCCCAGGCGCCGCAGCACTGCTGGGACACGCTCCAGCAGGTTGTCAGAGACATCCAGCTCATGGAGGTTGTTCTGGGCCTGGAAGAGCTCCTCATTTAAGTTTGTCAGGCCCAGCCCTGCGATCTTCAGGGACTCGATGTTGACGGCATGGAAGGCCCCCGGTGCAATGGTGGGGATCTTGTTCCAGCTGATGTCCAGCAGCAGGAGGTTGGGCAGGTCGAGGGGGGGCACAGCCCAGAGCTGGTTGTTCTGCAGCTTCAGCTCCAGCAGGTTCTCCAGCGTGTCAAAGGCAGCTGCGTGGATGTGCTGGATCCTGTTCCTCTGCAGGTAGAGCCGCTCCAGCAGCCGCAGACCATGGAAGGTCTCGTTGGTGATCTCCTGCAGCTGGTTGGAAGACAGGTCCAAGTTGACCAGCTCTGTCAGGGGCTGGAAGATGTTTTTCTGGATGTTGGTGATTTTGTTTTGTGAGAGGTCCAGGAGCTGGAGGGCAGGCAGGCCCGCAAAGCTGTCCTCGCTGAGCGTCGTGATGCCGTTCTCAAAGACATAGAGGGAGAGGGTGTTGGGGGGCAGCCCCTGGGGCACGGTGTGACCCCGTCTGGCTGCGCATAGGATGGTTTTGGGGTCTTGGCACTGGCAGCCTGTGGGACATGCCCCAGCCAGCTCCCCGGGGGCCAAGAGCAGCAGCGCGCAAAGGATGAGCTGGTTCATCGTGTCAGCTCTGCGGGAGAGAGAAACGCAGGCAAGGGTTAGGAGCCAGGCCTTGCCGGGGGGGCCCCGGGCTGGCAAGGCCGGGGCTGCCTCAGCCCCCCCCGCTGCCCCTGCACCGCTGTGGGGGTGTGAGAACCATCTCCCCATGTCCTGACTGGGACCCTCTGGCCCCAAAGGGACAGCGGAGGCAGCAGGGACGTCCCCACCACACTCCTGCCTCCTCTGTGCTGCCGTGGCCTGGGACAGAGCTGCTGAGAGCAAAGCAGCATGTGGGCTGCCCACCCAGCTCCATGCTCCTTTCTCCCTGGAACCCCAGGGTGCAAATCAAACATGGGGGGCTCTGGGAGCCAAGGAGGGGGTGGGAGCCCGGCCACCCCTCCCGGCGCACTGAGCACCGCTTAACCCTTCACTTGTGCTGCCATCCCAGCAACTGCACCCAGGGGTCTGTCTGCTTCTGCCCGCACTGCTGGCGGTAACAATCCCCCTCAGAGATGGGCACCCAGGGTGGCCTGGGCACAGGCTGTGGGACTGATGGACCCGGGTGCTCCATCGTCCCATGGGTCCCCTCCTGTGCCCTTCAGAGCTGGCTGCGTTCCCGCAGTCCTGGGGCTCGTAGCCACCCCCAGGCTAGCTCCTGTCCTGGGGGGTCCGCGGGTCACCTTGCTGTTCCTCATCCTGCTGGCACTCCAGAGACCCAGCACAGCACCCTGGACTGGGATGGAGGGGAGGATGCTCTTGGGGTGAGTGAGGCTGCAGCCACCCCTGCCCCAGCCCCCGCGGGTGCCCAGCTGATGTCCTTGCTTTGGAGGTGGATGGCTCCTCTTTCAACCCCATCTTTCAGCCCTTTTAATGACATTACTAATTAGCATGGGTGAGGGAGGTGGCAGTGAGAGCTGGGCCTGGCCTGGGGACCTGATGTCTCCTGCCACCCCATCTCAGTGGCATGTGGAGGTGGCAGAGGGGGGATCATCAGGCAGAGAGAGGTGAACCCCCCCAGGCTGCTGGATGTGAGGATGTGACCAGCACCCTGCCCCGCCAGCACCTTCCCCGTTCCCAGCCGTCACCACCTCCTCCTCTTCTCAGAGCTCTTCAAAGCTCCAGGCAGCCCCCAGCTGGGGCTCGCAAGGGGCCCCCGCTGTGTGCAGGGGGCTGCCGGGTTGTGCAGCAGCACGTGCCGGCTGCCCTGGCTGCCCGTCTGCCGTGGGGGGCCCTGCCCGGTGCAGGGACACGGCGTCCTGCATGGGTGGCTGTGGGAGGGACTGGACCCGTGCTGTGTCCCCAGCCAGTGGAGCCCTCCGTGCCGCAAAGGCACCGGCGCTCACCCGCAGCCAGACGAGGTGAACGTGGCCACCGGCTCTGTCCTCAGCTCTTTCCCGGGTGGGCCCCCCCGAGGGTGGGGTGCACCCACGGGCCGGGTGTGCCTGCGCCGCTGGGCAGGGTCACCGCAGCCGCCTGAGTCACTTGGCCCAAGCAGCCCTGCCCCGCCGTGACCCGTGCCGTCAGCCCCCGACACGGGGAGGAGCTGTGCCGCGTCCAGGGGGTCACTGTCACCAAGTCCCCCCACCGGCTCAGCCCCCAGCCCCCTTGCTGATGCTGCTGCCAGGTCGCACCGCACCCTCACATCATGGCCAAGCCATTGGTGCCTGGCACAAGTATCGAGCAGAGCCAAGAAAGCATCATGGAACACTTGTGAAGTGCTTTTTGGGGCTAAGGGGGCTGGGGGCAGACTTGGTGCCCCTCACCGCCGTGCCAGCTCTCAAGGTGGCTCCGGCAGCCCAAAGGTGCTGGCTGGCAGGCAAAGCCCCGGGCGCGGGGTGCCGGGCATGGCTGCGGTGACACCACCATGCCAGGCCGCCCGGGTGGGCAGCGCCAGAGTGTGGCCAGGCCTGCGGGATGCTGGCAAGGCCAAGGCTGGTTTTGCAATGCCAGGCTCGGGTTTCGCTGACGTGTCCCATGCTGCAACCAGCTGCTGACTCCGAGTCTCTCTCTCGTCCCTTTAATTACGCTGGCATTTCCTCCCCGCCTGCCAGGCTCCCCGCTCCGGGCAGGTTCAGCCGGCCCGGCCACGGCCGCGCATCCCCACCTCGCCACGAGTGCCGGGCAGGCTGGCACGGCTGCTCCACCCACACACCTCCGGCATCACCCCGCTCCGCCGGCACACGCCAGCGTCCCGTCCGCGCACCGCCTCCCTGCCCTGATGCTATTTCAAGGCAGCAAGGGGTTAACTCAGCTCAGGCTCACCGCAGTGCTCACCCCTCTGAAACGGGGGACAGGGGAACAGCCTCCCCATGTCCCAGAGGGTCCCCAAGGGTGGAGAGGGGGCCCTGGTTCTGCTGGAGGTGTTAGGACCGCCCTGCCAGTGGCCTGCTGCTGCCTTGGCTGGGCTCCCCTGCGCCTGCACCGCAGATATTTGCCGAATTATTCATATTTTCCGGCTGTGGGGAGGATCTGGGCTCAGATTCCCCCTGTCCCAGCTCAGCATTTCCCTGCCAGCCCACTGGGGTGGGAGCACCATGTCCCCCTCCCTGCCTGCAGCCCCCTGGGCCAGGCCATCCCGCTGCTTGCCCAGGGCAAGGACTCTGCAGGGGACACCTCGCTTCACACCCACTAAGTGTTTTAAGGACAAGGCCAATGCCGTCCCTGCACCACAGGGTGACACCTGCGCAGGACAGACTGAGGGAGCCCCACCGGGGGTCCCTGCCCTCCCCCACCACTTGGGGACACCGCTGTTGTCCCCAGTGAACCCGACACAGCCAGGATGTCCCTTCCCGCACCGATGAGCGAGGCCCTGCAACCAAACAAAGCCGCCGTTGTTGCCGGCAGGCAGCCAGGCCGGTGGGCTGCCCCCTTGGCCGGCGAGCACCAGCTCAGGCAGGACGGGGGCCCTGCAAAAAGTCAGGCCCTGGGCTCTGTCCCTGTCACCGCGGGGAGGGACACGGTGCCTTCACCAGGCAGGACACAGGCACTGCTCCTCTCACACCCCCTCAAAAAAGGCCATGTCACCACGTCTCCTCCTGAGACCCAGCTGGGGGAGATGCAGGATTAAGCCCTTAATCCTCCTCCCCTTCAACCCACCCTGCGCCGCCGCAGCTCCCACCTCCTCCTGGGCTCCCCTCCCTATTTAATTAAAGTTTCCGCAGCAGCCCCGGAGGAATGCAGGCCTGGTTATTGCATTCCCTGGGACGCTCGTCGGCCCCTCCATCCCGCTCCTGCCCCTTTGACCCGGCCGCGCTACCCGGCTCAGGTGCCGGCAAGGAGAAAAACCAGCAGAGCCACTTTACCAGCAGCCAAACCGCCTCTGGAGGAGCCCGAACGCCGGCAGAGGCTGGGAGGAGGCCGGCAATGCCACGCGTGGCCCCAGCAGCACGGGCAGATTCCTATGGGGTGACTGGGGTGACCGTGGCTGTCCCCAAGCGCTTCCTCCTGCCGCGTCCCGCCGGCAGAGCCAGCCGGGCAGGCAGCGCTTGCGTCAGGGCCACCCTGTGAGGCCACCCGGCCTTGGCGTGGTGCAGGGAAAAACAGTAATTAGTGTCATCCTTGACACCGGCACTGCCCAGCGCCGTGTGGGCAGCAGCACGGCCCTGGCTGGGTCAGGTCAGTCCGGCTGCCCCAGTCCCAGCAAGATGAGACCTGCTGGTGTGGGGCACGTCGGCAAGAGTGGGTGTGGGGGTGGACACAAGTGGGGTTTTCTGTTGGGAAGAGGAGTCTTGGACTTGAGCATCTCTGATGGGATGTGCTGGCTGTTGTGACAGCTGCCAGCCCAGGATGGAGCCAGGTATGGCAAGGGACAGTTATGCCATAGTGGCCCTAAGTCATTCCCAGAGAGGGTGACAGAGGCCAGCACCCTCCAACACATGCTGGGTGACAACGAAGCACGCAGGGAGCTGGTGGCAGGAGAGGCGGTGCAGTATCCCTGCCAGCTGGCAGCCAGGCTGGCTGGTGGCCCTGGCTGGCACCCATCCCTGTGTGCCAGCCAGGGGGGAAACCCTCACCGGCACTGCCTGAGGACCCTGCTCAGCCCCACGGCCAGTCAGCAACCTGGGACACGAGCCCCCAAGGCCAGGCAAGGCCAGGGCAGCCAAACCCCACCCCAGCCAAGCCCTCCACCAAGGAGGGTGGTGGTAAACACCGCTGCCAGCAGCTCCCACCTCTGCCTGAGCCCAAAGGGCGAGCCCTGCTGCCACGTCTGCCAAGACAGGGTGAGCACGGCATGGGCCCTGGATGGTGCCGCTCCCGTGTGGGTCCGGGAGCCCTTCTGCTGGCAGGATGGGTCGCAGCCATCCAGCCACAGCTGCAGGGACCCAGGGCCCACATTAGCACTGGCCACATCTCTCCCCTTCCCTATGACGGGAGCAGCACCAGGCCGAGGTCCCTGGGCCATACCCCAGCACATCCCATGGCAGGACAGGCACAGGCAGGGACAGGAGACCCGGGGCTCTGCCTGCACCCTCGTCCCTGCCCACTGCAGTGCTTGTCAGCCCAGCAGAGGCCTCGTCACCAGCCTAGGTGGGAGATGGGCGGGTGCCCCCGGCTCAGCCGAGGCCTCGAGGGGAGCAGGGTATGCCGGCCCCCGGCCGAGGCCTGGAGCGAGTTGCTGGCCCCGGGTGCCCTGCCTGCAGCCGAGCCCTGGCTGTCACCCTGCACCCGGGGATGGCAGCCGGCCCTGGGTGTCCCGTGGCCCAGCCGAGGCCCACCGGGTCCCCTCAGCCCCACCGCCCCCCTGAGCCAAGCAGAGCCCCCTCCCGCCCGTGGGCCGCCGCTCCCACGAGCCCCAGGTCCCACAGCAAGGAGAGGGCCCGGGCAGCTGGTCCCGAGGCCGCGGGACTCACCGTGGCGGGCCGGGCGGCCAGTCCATATCGGTCAGTCCATGGCGGCAGCCGGCGGCCGGGCGGGCGCTCCCCTCTCTGGCGGCGCCGCGCGCGGGGGGCGGCTTTAAAACCGCGGGGGCGGAGCCTGCCCTCCCGCCGCCTTCCCATTGGCTGCAGGGGACAGGGGAGGAGGGGGTGGGGCACGACTGCTCCGAAAGGCTCCGCCCACTGCGCACCTGGGGCCCGACACGGGACGGGACCCCCGGGGCACCCCAGCATCCCCCAGAGTCACAGGGTCCCCCGGGACCTCCGGCAGCTCCAGGACCCTCAGAGCCCTCCAGGGGCCCCCACATCCACTCAGGACCTCCTACATCCGTGGGGCCAGGGTACCTGGGATCTCAGCATCCCTGGGGTGTACAGACAGATGTATAGGGGTAGGTAAAGCTATAGGTGCAGCTATAGGTATCTCCCAGCATCCACGGGACTCTTGGCACCTCCGGCACCCCCAGGCTTCTGGCACCGCTGGTAACACCCTGCCATCCGCACAGACCCTGACACCATCTGCGGGGGAACAGGGGGACAGTGGGTGGCCCTCGCAGTGCTGCCCCTGTGCCCCGGTGACAGCAGAGCTGTGCCGAGCACCACAGGACAATGCTCCCCCTTCAGAACTGTAAGGACAGCACAGGCCATGCTTGGACGACCAGGTACCCAGGGTGCCCTTGTCCCAACCCTGGGCCCCAGTGGTGGTGGCAGTGCTGGTGATGGTGACCGCAGGCGGGCAGGGGACCCTGGTGCCTGCTGCGGCTATGCCAGCAGTGTTTGCCTATATCGTGCCAACAGTCCCGTGGCAGGACTGTGCCGTACTGACCGCGGCTGTCCCTTGTGCCGGCCTGTGGCAGCACCAGGTGTCCCTGCTGTGGGGACCTGCTGTGCAGTGGAAAGGCACAGCCTTTGTTTTGCTATATTTCCTCAAAGCTGTGCAGTGTAAAATCACGGCATGGCACAACTCCCTGCCCTTGGCACAGTCACAGAAATGTCAACCCAAAAGTAATAGACTGTCCCTTTGTTCTCTGCCTGCGGAGCTCCCTCCTCTGCCTCTGCCAAGGGAAGGCACAGAGGTGGCTCCGTGCTCATCTTTCCACTGAGTGTTCCTGTCACAGTCCCTCTGGCCACTGAGCATCTCCTCGGTCATCACGGTCCCCTCCAGCCAGTGAGCATCCACCAGCCACAGTTCCCTGCAACCACTGAGCATGCTCCTGGTTGTGGTCCTCTCTGGCCACCAAGCAACCCCCTGGTCGTTATCTCCTCCAGCCACCAAACTCTGCCTGGCTGCCATCCCCACCAGCCACCAAGCGTCCCCTCAGCCACAGTCCCCTCTGGCCACTGAGCACCCCCCGGCTGCAGGCTGGGACAGGGTACACGACAAGGAGCAGGGACACGCTCCAGCGGGCACAGCCCTGGCCACCGGGCACTCCTGGGGCTGGCTGGCACGGCAGGTGCCGGGTGAGGCAGGCGGCGTGCCGGGTGTGCCACGCGCCCACCCCAAACTCACCGAGCCGGCCCAGCCACCCCGGGGTTCCCCTGCAGGTGCTGGCGGCTTCCCCGAATGGGGCCGGGTGCCATTGCTTGGTGCAGGGTTTGGGGTGCAGGGCTGGGAGGAGGGTGCCCCATGGCTGGGTCCATCTTTGCAGTGGGCACCATGCAGGTGGGGCTGGAGCAGCTGGTGGTGCTGGTGGTGCCATCCCAATGCAAACCCGTCACCCTGGGGTGGGAGCAGCCCAGCATGGCAAGGGCACCCCCTGGCACCAGCACCCCCCAGCACCAGTGCTGCCCTCCCACCGCAGGCAGAGCCCAATCCTGCCCTGTGTGTTCCTGGGAGTGGGTTTGGGGTCTGCACCAGTGGATGCAGGATCTGGCCCCAGGCCATGGGGGTGCTGCACCAATGGGTGCCCCCGGCTCAGCACCCTCCTTCCCTCCCAGGGCGGCCATTCCCCTGTACGACGCCGACACGGGGCTGCTGGTGCTGGCGGAGAAGGTGAGGTCTCACAGCAGTGGGGTGCAGAAGGATGCAGGGGGGTGCAGTGAGGTGCATGTGGGGGTAGTGCGGTGCAGCAGGGTGCAGAAAAGTGCAGCAGGATGCAGAGGGGTGTAGGAGGATGCAGAGGGGTGTAGTGAGGTGCAGTGGGGTGCACATGGGTGCGGTGGTACAGGATGATGCAGAATAGTGCAGGGGCATTTAGTGAGGCGCAGTGGGGTGCAGGGGGATGCAGTGGGGTGCTCCCCACTGCCCCACTCACGCCCCATCCCTCCTGCCTCTCTCGCAGGGAGAAAACCTCCTGTACTGCTTTGAGGTGGTACCCGCGCAGCCGGCACTCACCCAGGGTAAGCAGGATACATCCCGTGCCAGGCTGACGGCAGCCCCGGGGGCCGTGTTGCTGCCTGTGCTGCCTGCCCCACGGCCACCCTGCCTGTCTCCCAGTGACCCAGTGCTGGACGGAGGGCAGCACGAGGGGCCTGGGCGCGGTGCCGCGCCTGGCCCTGGACGTCATGGCCTGCGAGGTGCTCCGTGTCCTGCAGCTCACCGACACCGCCCTCGTCCCCATCAGCTACATGGTGCCACGCAAGGTAAGGGGGTGGCTGTGAGTGGCACTGTGTCACCGGTGCCTGGTGCCATCGCATGAGTGACCCCTCACCAGCACTGGGTGACAAAAGGCACCTGGGTGTGGGGGATCCGAGTCCCCAGCCTGGGGGGAACAGCAGAGGAGGTGAAACCTGGGTGCTGATGGTGGGTAGTGCAGGCTGGAGGGTGGGTGCTGGGTACTGGCGGCTGAAAGCTGGGTGCTGACAGTGGGTAATGGAGACGGGGTTTGCTGGGTGCTAGATTTGGGAATCTGTGTGCTGCATGCAAGATGCTGGGTGCTGGAGAAGGGATCCTGAAAGCTGGATGCTACTTGCTGGGTGCTCTTGTGTAATGGGTGCTGGGTGCCAAATCCTGAGTGCCAGGTGCTTAAAGCAGCTTAAAGCAGTTGAAATTTGGGTGCTGGGTAACAGAGTCTGTGTGCTGGAGGCAGGATCCTGGGTGCCAGATCTGGCACACTGGGTGCTTAAAGCTGGAGGCTGGGTGATAAAACACGAGTGCTAGGGCTGGGTGCTGAAAGGGGTGATGCTGTGAGCTGGGTGCTGTTCTGGAAGCTGTTTGTGTTCAGGGGTGTGCGAGGGAGCCCAACGCCAGGCAGCTTCTGACACCTACAGGCTTTGGCACACAGCTTGTGGGGAAGGGGCTCAGTGGCCGGAGGGGCTGGGGTGCCCAGGGGGGTCCAGGGGATCCAGGGCATGCCCAGGGGTGTCCCAGGCCAGGCGGTGCCAACTGGCAGCAGGCCAGGAGCTGTGGGGTTTTGGGGACACCCACCCCACCTCATCCCCTCTCCCACAGTCCACCCAGGACTTCCACGAGGATCTGTTCCCTGACTGCACTGGCACGCTGCCGGCCACCAGTGCCCAGGCCTGGTGGGCAGGGGACAACCAGCAGGTCAGTGTCACGTGGGGAGGTGTCCCCACCGGCGGCATCGCCCAGGGCTGCCACCACTCCCTGCCCACCACTCTGCCCGCCGGCAGGTGGGGAGGGTGAGCCTGCACCCCGCACGGAGACCCACGGAGACCTTCACCTCCCCCATCATCGCCTGCACCCAGCTGCAGGCAGCCGACACCGGCCCTGCCAACATCGATGCTGACCAGAGCGTGAGCACGGGGTGCCGGGGACTGTGCCAGGGGTGGCGAGGGGTTTGGGGGGTCCCCACAGCCCTCGTCCCGCAGGGAAGGGCAGGGGCTGGGGCACCTGCACCCTCTGCCCACCCGCTCTCTCCTGTAGGAGTGCAGCGGCTACTCCTCGCCGTCCTCACTGGCCTCACCGGGCAGCGCCACCACCTCCCTCTCAGCCAGCACCGGCCCCTCCAGTGGCTTCGCCAGCAGCCCCAGCCAGAAGTCACTGCAGAGCATTTTGGGTGAGCGGGCAGCCAGATGGGTTTGGTGTCCCTCAGATGAGGCCATGTGGGGGGGACTTGGGGTGCTCACCCCATCCCCCACCTGCGCCAGGGCCCAGCTCCCGCTTCCGGCACGCGCAGGGCAGGGTGCTGCACCGTGACACCCACCTCACCAACCTGCGGGGGCTCAGCCTCACCACGCCGGGCGAGTGCGATGGCTTCTGCGCCAACCACCAGCGCGTTGCCCTCCCCCTGCTCTCTGCCGGCGGCCAGATCGCCATCCTCGAGGTAACCACCGGCACAGCTCAGCGGCCTGCATGATGCCAGTGGGTGCCGTGCAAGTGACCCCCTGGCTCTCTCCCACAGCTCTCCAAGCCGGGACGTCTCCCCGATGCGGCCATGCCCACCATCCAGAACAGCACAGGGGTGGCTGACCTCTCCTGGGACCCCTTCGACCCGCGGCGCCTTGCTGTCGGTATGTGTGCCATCCCCAGGGGAGTGTGCCCCTGGCACCGGGCACGCCAGATCACTGTATTAACCACTGCCCACCCGTTTTGGTGCTGTAGCGGGTGAAGATGCCAAGATCCGGCTGTGGCGGATCCCCGAGGGAGGGCTGCAGGAGACGCTGCGGGAGCCCGAAGCTGTCCTCCAAGGTGAGGGCGCATGGGGAGGCACATCAAGCACCCCACACTGCGGACAAGCCAGCCCGGTGTTGTCCCCATCCCAGTGCAAGTGGGGACAGCCACGCAGCACCCACCCTTACCAGGTCACACGGAGAAGATCTACTCCATCCGCTTCCACCCCGTGGCATCTGATCTCCTGGTTTCCTCCTCCTACGATATGACGGTGCGGATCTGGGAGCTGAGCGCCAGGCGAGAAGCCTTGTGCCTGTGGGGACACACCGATCAGGTAAGAGGTGACACATCTGAGGGCACCCGAGGGGTGTGTTTCGCCAGGCAGGGGAGACACATCTGTGTCCCCAGATTTTCAGCCTGGCTTGGAGTCCTGATGGGAAGAAGCTGGCGACGGTGAGCAAAGACAGCCGGTTACGGCTCTATGAGCCCCGGCGCAGCCCTCAGCCTCAACAGGTATGATCCCAGCAGTGGGGATGGGATGGAGAGCTGGAGGCGCGGGCAACTGCCCGCACCCCCGGCTCTCTTGGAGCTGGCAGGGTGATCTTCACCCCACACAGGAGGGTCCAGGTCCCGAGGGGGGCCGTGGAGCACGTCTGGTTTGGGTTTGTGGCGGTGACTACCTTCTGGTGTCTGGCTTCGATAGGTAAAGAGGGGGACACAGGCCGGGGCCCGCAAGGGACATCGTGCCCAACTGCATTGTCACCTCCCCACAGCCGCAGCGAGAGGAGAATCCTCCTGTACCAGGCACAGGCTCTGCCGGAGGGACCTTTGTCCGTCCTTGGCCTCGACGTAGCCCCATCCACCCTCTTACCATTCTATGATGAGGATACCAGTGTTGTCTTCCTCACTGGCAAGGTAAGGGTTTTCCCCCTCAAAAAACTGGGGGGCTACCTGCCTACAGTACCCCAGTAGTGTGGAGCGACCCTCCATGCCCCCATCTCACTCCATCCCCAGGGTGACACCAGAGTCTTCCTCTACGAGGTGACTCCCGAGCCCCCCTATTTCCTCGAGTGCAACAGCTTCACCTCCAATGAACCTCACAAGGTAAAAAGGGGGCCCACTGGGGCAGTGCTGCCTGTCCTTGACCCCCCTGCCTGCGCTGCCAGACCTGCAGCAGGCCCCTCTCACACCTCCGCCCCATCAGGGCTTCGTCTTCCTGCCCAAAACGGTGTGCGAGGTGCGGGAGGTGGAGTTTGCCCGGGCGCTGCGCCTCGGCCAGAGCATCCTGGAGCCCGTGGCTTTCCATGTGCCACGCGTCAAGGTAGGTGGAGGGGAACCAGCCATGTTTGGGGTGGTGTTGGAGGTGGGGGACCCCCCTCAGCACCCCTTGCCCCCGCAGAAGGAGTATTTCCAGGACGATATCTACCCGCCGACCCGCGTCTGGTGGGAGCCGGCCCTGGGCGGCAGCGCCTGGCTGGCGGGGGAGGACGGGCAGCAGCGCCGTGCCAGCCTGCGGCCGGCAGACATGACGCCAGGTGGGTGCAGAGTGCCAGGGCGCGGACCCCAGGCCCGCAGGGGCGGGTGGGGGTGTGTGTCAGCCGGGGGTGAAGCTCTCCTGCCCCACGGCGGTGCCGCTCTCCCAGTGAGCGAGGCCCCCAAGGAGGCTCCGGCGCGGAAATTTGTCCCGGCATCCGTGTACCTGGAGGAGAAGTCTGACGAGCAGAAGAAGGAGGAGGTGGGTGCTGGGGCACCACGCAGCTGTGGGGCCTGGGCTGGGGGTGCTGCCCCGCGCCCCACGGCTCTGCCCTGCCTCCCCGCAGCTGCTGAGCGCCATGGTGGCCCGGCTGGGCAACCGGGACGACCCGCTGCCCCAGGACTCCTTCGAGGGGGTGGACGAGGACGAGTGGGTACGTGCCGGGGATGGGGGGACACAAGGCCGGTGCTGACCCACCGCGCCCCTCACCCCACTGGGCCTCCCGCAGGACTAGGCGGGACTCCGGCAGCCCAAGGACCGCACCGGGGACCCCGCACCCGCCCGGGCCCGCCGGGAGAACGAGGAGGAGGCGGCGGGGCCGGACGGGCGGAGGGGGATGCGCGGCAGGGCCGAGGGCCGCACCGGGACAGGCCGGGCAGGGCACTGCACCCCTGCCCACCGCGGGCAGGCCCCGCTATTAAAGCCGCTGCACCAGCACCCGTGTCCTGCCGTGGTTCCGGGCCGGGGGCGGGCACCGGGCACCGGGGGGACACACGGGACCGGCCCCGGGGAAGCCGCGGCCTGGGGCTCTGCGCATGCGCAGCCCGGGCGGCGGCGGGACCTCCGGGGGAGATGCGGCCGCCAGGGGGAGCTGTGGCCGGAGGGCGGGAGGAGGGGCGCTCCGCCCCGCGCTGCGGCCGCCTCGGTGGCCACTGCGACCTTCGCTCCCTGACCCCGTGACCTCCGGGCGCGGAAGCGGCGGCGGGGACATGGTGAGAGGGAACGGGAACGGGAATGGGACAGCGGGCGGGGGCCGGGGCTCCGGAGGGCGCGGGACCGGGTGGGACAGGGCCCGGGGAGGCGGGACAAGCTGGTTCTGGGGGCACTGGGCCCGGGGAGAGGGAACAAGGCCGGGCCGTGACAGGAGGCGGGAGGACAGGGGCCGGGCTCGAGGGGAGGTGCCGTGGCACAGCACCTGTGACAGCAGAGTGTCCCCGCAGGCCAAGTACCTGGCGCAGATCATCCTGGTGGGGGCCCAGGTGGTCGGACGGGCCTTCATGCGGGCGCTGCGCCAGGAGTTCGCAGGTACGAGCCCAGCGCCCCCCCGGGCACGGCTGCACCCCCTTCCCCAGCCCTTCCCCGGGGCACCCCGCTGCTCCCTGTCCCCCATGGCTGTGCCCGGGGAGGGCACACTTGCCAGGTTGGTATCCTGGTGCTGGCCTAATGGCGTTTCAGGTTGAGCCAGGCTCCCAGCAGCCATCCCAGGCACCAGCCCATGCCCAGCACTGCTGCCAGGCTGCAGGATGTCCTAGCAACACCGAAGGGCAGAGCAGGATGGTCCCCTGGGACATGGCAACCCCAGCCCTGCCTCCCTCTGCCTGCCTGCAGCCCAGCTCACTATGGGCACCAGCAGCAAACTGGTGGCTTCCCTGTCCCTGTTCCCGCCACCTCCCCTTGGGCTGGGGACCTTGTCCAGGTGACCCCCGCGGGCTGGGGGCAGCGTGAGGAGGATGGAGGGGTGGAACTGAGATGTCAGCACCTCAGAGCCCATGGGCTTTGCTGCCCAGCCCCTGCCCGAGGTTTGGGGGTCGCCGGGGGGCAGTGATGGGGGGACTTAGGCTCTGGGTGTCTCCGGGCAGCGAGCCGAGCAGCAGCAGATGCGCGAGGGCGCTCAGAGAGGCCCCAGTCCGCCACCGCTTCCAGGATCATCGGCATCAGCCTCCAGGAGGCTCAACAGATCCTCAACGTCTCGAACCTCAACCCGGAGGAGATCCAGAAGGTAGAGGCTCCCTTAGAGCCAGGGAGAGACGGTGTCGGCAGGGCCCTGCCCTCCCTGCAGCTGCTACCTGGTGTGGGGGTGATGACTGGTCCCCAGAGGGAGTGTGGGTGCTGCCCTGGGCCCATTTAATCCCAGTCTGAGGTTTCCCTGCCCTAGCTGGAGGACCGTGCAGGCAGCCGGCGGGCATTAGCAGCACTGCCAGGCTCGGCCCCTGTGTTGGCCCAGCAGTGCTGCTTGGGAAAGGGGAGGTGGGGTCCCTGGAGGTGCCTGTCCCAAGCGTGGGGACCCACCGGGGGTCAGGCAGAGCCAGCCTTGTCCCCAAGATCACAGCTGTCACCCCCAGCGCTGCCACAGGGAGCAGGAGGCTTCTGGGGTTTGGGACTGGGGAGGGCAGAGGAGATGAACCTGATGGGGAATTTCTTTTTGGCAGAACTACGAGCACTTGTTCAAGGTGAACGACAAGTCAGTGGGAGGTTCCTTCTACCTGCAGTCCAAGGTGAGCAAAGGGCCCAGCTCTGCCCTTGTCACCTTCCCCTGTCGGAGCATCACAGCAAATGAGGCAGGGAGGGGAGGGTGCAGCCCCGTCCCTCCACATCACCGTGTCACCCCGTCCCTGTGTCCCGCAGGTGGTGAGAGCCAAGGAGCGGCTGGATGAGGAGCTCCGCATCCAGGCCAAGGACGAGAAGGAGAAGGGGTGGAAAGCCGAGACGTGACTCCTGCTGCCCCCACACCCCGTGTCCTTCACCCTTAACTTATAGGTAGCCAATAAATGCCGTGTCCTTCAGCACCTGGCCTGGCTGCTCTGCGCCCTGCGGAGGGAGAGGGGACTTGTCTGCCTCTGCCCTGGAGGGATCAGCCCCTGCGAGGGGCTGGCTTTTTCCCTGGGATGGAGAAGGAGGGAGGCAGCTGGGGAGTAATGGGTGGCCCCAGGGCACCGGGGGCTGCCAGGGCTCAAATGGCACCGGGGAGGCTGCGTGAGCTATTTTTGTGGTGGGTTTGGATACTCTTGGTCTGAGCACGTGGATGCCTCTGGCTCCGTACCACTGGAATGCCGAAAGCTCTGTGCCATTACCCTTCTCCCACTGCGGGACGGCTGCCGGGTCAGGGTGCAGTGGCAAGGGGCCATGGGGGACACACACCGAGCTGTCCCCATCCTGCAGACCCTGGAAGGGCTTCACCAGCACAGAGGCTGCACAACTGGGAGCGTGGGGACTGGCCGGGGGTCGGGCAGAATAAGTCGCGCCCCCAAGATCGCATCCGTCACCTCCAGCACCCGTGTCCCGACTTCGCGCTCCTCGCTGCCATCACCACGGTCACAGACTGACACAGGGACTTACTTCAACTTCACTTTATTGTTTTCTTAATAAACTTCCTCTCCCCTGGAGGAATATAGTGTTATAGTCGTTAGCTTATCTCTTACTTCTGCAGTCCTTAAACGCTACGCTACCAGCGATGGAGCCCAACAGGAGGAAAATAAAAACAACCCAGAAACTACGATAGAAAGGCACTTCGAGACCGTTAAAATACTGATGTCCTGGAATGTGCAACAACAAACCAACGAAGGAGCAAGGAGACGTTACACCGTGCACCAGCCGGGGCGGCCTGGTCGATGGCCCGTGGCCATGCGGGGGCTGTGGCAGCGCTGGGCAGCCGCCCCGGCCCCAGGAGGGTGAGGGCAGGGAGACCGGCTCCCCGCAGGGCCGGGGACTCCTTCCAGCAGGGCCGGGGCAGGATCAGGGAGACCCCCCCGCCCCGGTTCAGAGAAAGCTGTGGGTGGGGGTCCTGCCTGACAATGGGAGGTACGTGGGACCCCCGTGTGTGCCAGGGGAGGCTCTGGGCTCTGCCTGCTCCAGGCACCGCAGCAGCGTCCTGCCTGCCCCAACACTGCCCCATGGCTGTGGGGGGCTCCCAGGGAACCTCAGTGAGGGGTGGCACATCCCAAGGAGCACGTGTCTTGCCAGCTGGTGCCAACGTGCCACCGGCATCAGCTCTGCCGGTGCCCGGAGTCCTGCCTGCGCTGCCTGCGTGCGCTCGCGGGCCGTGGTTAGGTATGAACGTAGCTAAACAGGGTGGCTCTGCCCCGGCGCGGAGCCGGCGCAGCGAGCAGCACACATGGCTGTGTGCCTTGTCATGGGGAGGGCCGGGGAGGCGGCAGGGGACAAGGAGCAAGAGGGGCACGGGTGAGCACCGGACCGGCATGTGCCCAGCCAGCTGGGCCTGGCGCAGCAGGGACTGCGGCACTGCCCACAGCCGTGCTGGCTGGGGGGGGGTCAGACGGCACGGCTGGGCACAGCTCTGGGCTGCGGGAGTGTTCAGTCCTCAAGCTGTCACCCCACTGTCCCCAGGGTGGGAGGCTGGGGGGCTGCAGACCCCCCAACACCAGCACCAGCTGTGCCAAGGCCTTGGGTAGGGAGACACCGAGTCGGCGGCAGCAGATGAGCCCATCCGGGGCCCCGTCAGAGCTGGGGGCTGGTCAAGAAATAAATAGTGGTGTCTCCAGCTGCCCAGTCCGGGGGGAGCAGGGGAATCCCCCCGCACCCCCAGAGCTGCCCCTGGCGCAGGGTCGTGGCCAGCTCCGGCTGCCGAGGGATTATTGCTTTTCTCAGAAGAGTCCGTTCTTCTTTCGTGACGGTTAAAAGCGCAAGCGAGGCCCCACCAGGGCTGGGGGGGCTGCAGGGGGAGGAGGGGGAGATGCCCCCACCCTGGAGAGCAGGATCTGCCCGCTGGGCCAGCAGCCGGCCCCGGGCATCGTCAGACCCCTCAATTCACAGCGGCAGGTTTGAGCAGCAGGGAGCCGGGGGGGATGAGCACCCAGCCGGGGGGCAGCACCTCAGGGCTGCCCCCCGAGCTGACGCCAGCCGAGAGGTCGAGCACGGCCCCCGGCAGCAGCGCCAGGCTCTCAGGGGGCGCCCGTGGCCGCCCCGGCTCCGTCCTTTCGCCCCTCTCCTTCCGGCTCTCCAGCCCTTTGCCCACCTTGGGTGGCCGCCCCTCGGCCCCGCTGCCCTTCTCCCCCTCGGCCTTGGCCCCGCCGGCCAGCAGCGACATGACGGGCAGCCCCAGCCCCGCCGGGAAGGGCGAGGGCAGCAGCGGGCTCTTGGCCAAGTTCAAGGGGCCACTGTTGAGGGGCAGGACGGGGCCTGGCAGGGCGGGTAGGGCACCAGCAGCTCCACAGCCCAAGGCGCTGAGGTCGAGCGGTGCCGGCGCCAAAGGGATGGGCAGCGCCGGAAGCCCCGGGGGAGCGAAGAGGGCAGCGGGGTTGGGGATCACGAGCTGCGCCCCGTTAACGTAGGGCATCTCCGCCGAACCCAGAGGCGTTTTGGGAGGTGGGTGGACCTTCAGCATCTCTGGGTGCTCCGTGGAGACGAAATGGCCATGGGCTTTGATGTGCTTGCGGAGGGAGCTGGGGTCAGTGTAGCGCTTGTGGCAGCCCGGCATCTTGCAGGAGTAGGGCTTCTCCACATAGTGGGTGCGGGTGTGCTTGAAACGGTCACTGGAGTTGGAGTAACGCTTGTTGCAGCCTTCATAGGGGCAGATGTAGGGCTTCTCGCCTGCGAGACAGCACAGCACCACGTCTGCTGGGGGCAGAGCCAGCCCTGCCGGGTCCCCTCTCTCCCCCCACAAGCCTCCCTGCTCCCCTGGATGAGCGCGGCACCTGGCACTGACCTGTGTGTGAGCGGTTGTGGATTTTCAGGTTCTCCAGGCGGGAGAAGCTCTTGTTGCAGGTGGGGCAGCGATGCGGCTTCTCGTTGGTGTGCGTCCGGATGTGGATCAGCATCTTGTACCTGCCAGGGCCAAGGAGACATCACGGGGGACAGCCTGAGCCCACAGGGCATCTTCTTGTCCCTGTGCCCTGGCTATGGGGTGGAGGGACAGGGACTTCCAGGCCAGTGTGGTCTTCCAGCTCCCCAGGACCTCACACCCCACACTGGAGGGCTGGCTGGATGGACACCTCCCCCTGCCTGGCCTATGGTGCTGGGCTCCCATCTCCCCGTGGTGACCCAGAGCAGCCACCCAGGGAACCCAGAGCACACCCCTGGTGCCCGGAGCCCCCCCTGCCCACCTGGCGTTGAAGCCCCTGCCGTGGCGGGCACAGCCCTCCCAGTGACAGCAGTACCCCGCATCCTTCTCAGGTTTGACATGGAAGTCGTTGACGTGGTCCACCAGGTCTTGCAGGAGGTCGAAGAACTGGTTGCACTGTGGGCAGGAGGCCGGGGGTGAGGGGGCCCAGCGGGGTGGGCAGCACAGGGGCCCAGGAGCCCCACCAGGGTCAGCCCCTGCCCCTCAACTCCCCCCAGCTCCCACCCATACCCCATGTGTAGCAGCATCAGCATCTGAGGAGATGGAAATGGCCCTTTGCACAACCCCCCAGCCCTGTATCAACCCCCCAGCATCACTGCGTGGACACCAGCTCCCCATCACGCCCCCTCCAGCCCCATAACTTCCCCTGCAGCTCCCCCTAGAGCTCTGCCATGGCCTTCCAGCCCCACATCCCCTCCCCAGCCCCAAAATGACTCCGCATGGCCCCACCACCTCCCACACATCACCCCCCCATCCTCACAATGCCCCTGCATGGGCTCCCAGCCCTTTTTCACCACCCCCAGCCCTATAAAGCATCTGCATGCCCCCCCCCCCGCACCCCATCCCCAGATCGCCCCCCTCCTCCCCATCCCTGCCCGCTGACCTTGGACCAGCGGCAGATGAGCTGCTTGGGCAGGGGCAGCTCGGGGGGGAGACGCTTCTCCTTGCTGGGGGGCAGGAAAGCAGCAGGGGGCAGGTGCAGGGCCCCCCCCGCCCCCAGTGGCAGGAAGAACTGGAAGGAGCTGGGGAGGCCATCGATGTAGCGCAGGGACTGGAAATCCTGGAGCAGAGCCCAGAGTGGGGGCGGTGGGGAACGGGGCCAAGCCAGATGGAGCCCCTAGAGAACCCCAGAACCCCCCAGACGACTCCCCCAGGGGCCACCCCAGGGCTGCCACTGCGATCGGGGGCCAGGCAGGACATTGACCCCGGGCTGTGCACACGCTGCAGGGGGACTGTGTCACCAGCAGCACCGGGCACGTCGCCAAGGTTGGGAGCACCGTCCCGGGCACAGTCCCCGCTGCTGGGGACACCTTGGGGGGGAGGGGACACGGCTGTACTTACGTGGGGGGTGAGTGGGCCGGGCAGGTCCCCACTGCCCTGGCGCTCGGGGGAGAGCGAGGTGCTGCCGGCTGGAGACTCCTCACCGGAGCGGGGAGAGAGGCTGAGGTCCACCACCGGCACGGTGGGGAACGGCCCGTCCCGCGGCTCCCCCAGCCTGGAGTGTGCCAGGAGCCCGGGGGACGGCGAGGCCGGCACGGCACGGCGACCGCCCCGGCTCCCCGCTCGGCCATCCCCGGCCAGCGGGGTGTCCGGGCGCTGGGGACCGCGGGGTCGGGGACCGGGGGCGCCCCGCTTCTCCCGGGCAGCTCGCAGCTTGGAGATGCTCAGCTTGAGGTCCAGCGGCTCCTCCAGCGAATGCATGGTGCTGGGTCAGGCGCTGCGGGGGACAACCGGGGGTCACTGGGGGATGGGGGGCACCGGTGCCACCCGAAGCATTGCCCCAGCCCGGCCCTGTGGCAATGCCTGTCCCTGCCGCAGGCTGGAGGCCGAGCGGGTGCTGGCTGCCGCGGTGCTGGCATGGGGACCGTGCTGTCCCTTCCAGCCACCCTGCTGTGTCCCCCTCCCACAGCGGGCAAAGGGCAGGGCATGGCACCGGGGGCCAGCACAGCCCCTTGGCCGATCACCAAGCCCTGCCGGGGACTGCCAAATCCGCCGGGCACCTGCAGCTCTGGAGCTGCGGCGTCCCTGTCCTGCCCCCCCATCCGTCTGCCCGCCGGTCCCTGCGGGCCTGCCCCGGCGAGGCCTTTCCCAGTGGTGGAGGAGGGCGGTGGCGGCCACCAGCCCGGCAGTGACCCGGGCGGCCAGGCCCGCTGGCCCCAGCCCCGGAGGCGGCAGAGCTTCCTCCCCCGCCGGGGCCCCTTCCCCGCCGGCCAACGCCGCTGCCTCCGGGGCCGGGCAGGGGCTGCCTGCCGCGGAACGGCACAGCACGGCGTGACATGGCACAGCACGGCATGGCACAGCACGGCATGGCACAGCACGGCGCGGCATGGCACGGTGTGGCATAGTGTGGCATGGTATGGCAGGGCTGCTGCCTGCAAGCACCCTCCACTTCCCAGGACACGGTGGCGGACCCCAGCCCCTGTCATGTCACAGACAGCCCCACAGTGCCCAGCCGCGCCGCTCAGCCCCCACATCCTCCCTTCGTCCCCTCCCTAAACTGCCACCCCCATGGCTCAGCCACCACGCAGACGGCTGAGAACAGGCAGCTCAGTGCAGCAGTGAGCGCCAGAGCCCGACCCACGGCAGTGCCCCCCCAGCCCCCCGCGTGGCCTAGGGCAGGGTGGGGGGGGGACGGAGGGGCCATGTTGGGGGACATGGCGCACCCAGCACACGTGGCAGCAGGGGCCCCCCCATTCTCACCCCACCCCGCCCCGGGGGGCCTGGCCCCCGCCCTGTCCCGCCGGTGGGGCCCCCCTGCGCTGGCGGGGGTCCAGCCCGGCTCAGACGCTGAGGAATGCGGAGGAGCCGCAGGGGGTGTGGGGCCGGGCCAGGGGGGTGGGGGACCCCCCGCCTGCACCCCCGTACAGCAGAGCCACCATCCTGGCCATAGGGCTGGCCCCATGCGGGGGGTCCCTGTCCCAAGCTGCCACAGCCAGAGGAGCTGCCTCGTAGCAGGCTCCCCTACCCTGAGGGGGGGAACATCCCCCTAAGCCCCCCATGGCCATGGGGCCTGACCCATAGAAGAGTCCCAGCTCTTGTGGCAGAGACACCCTCTCGAGCCCCACAGCCATGGGGCAGGCCCCATAGCAGGGTCCGTGCCCCCCCAGCGTGTCCCCGCCCTCAGCCCTCCATGGTTCTTGGGCTCCAGCCACCTCCCATGTGCCCCACAGGCTGGTGGCACAGCTCAAGGACAAACAGACGGGACAGGGGGCAGTACCCCATGGCTGGGAATTCGCAGTGGGACGGGTCCCCAGCAGGCCCCCAGAACCCCGGGAACGGGGATCCCACAGCAGGGCTGGCCAAGGCAGCCAGGCTGGTCCCGCTGTGCTGGCCGTGCCCCCATGTCCCCAGGGGACGGAGTCTGGGGGGGGTCTTGGGCAGGCGGTGCCGGGCAGGGGGCCACGGCCAACCCCGGGCAGGGCGGGTGGGAAAGGGGCCTCCGGCCGCTGACGCCAGGGCTCCCAGCGCGGCCGCGGGCAGGTGGCAGCTGCCAAACCACGCGGCCCCGCCGGCGCTCCTGGGAACCAGGGCGCCACAGGGGCCCCACCGGGATGGGAACAACCCCGCGGTGGCTTGGCCGGACACCCCAGCACCTGCGGCCCCTATGCGAGGCCCCTGCCAGCTCTCCGCCCCCCCCCCCGCATCAAGGCCTCTCCTGCCCGCGCCAGGCACTGCCAGCCCAGCCCCGCGTCCCCTCCGGCTGCCCAGCGACCCCCCCTGCCACGCCAGTTCAAACCAGTCCGGCACGGCACTGAGCCCAGGGGCTTCCCAGTCCGGGGCGGGGGCTGCTGGGATGGAGCCCAGGAGCGGGAGGAGCCCCCCCGGCTCTGCCAGCCAGGCTGGGCGCCCCCAGGGGCCACCGGGCCCCCCACGCTGCCCAGCAAGCCTGCAGGGCTGGGGGACCCGGGGTGACCCCGGTGCAGCCGGAGGGGTGCCAGGGCTCTGGCCATGGCCAGGGTGTCCTGTCTGCCCCCCCAGCCCAGCTGCAGCACAAAACCCGCCAAGAATAGTGTGGGCACGGAGGGGCCATGGGGCAGAGACTTCCCGGCACGGTACGCTCGGGGACGGCGGCAGCGAGGGACGACAGTGCCGGGCTCGCGCTGCCCCAAGAGGGGACAGGGACCGCAGGGCTGGGTGAGCCCGGAGCGGTGCCAGTGCTGTGGGCAGGCAGGCAGCGCTCATCCCCCCCGCCGCGGCGGCACGGCACTGCCGGCGCTTGGCAGGACTGGCAGCGGCAGGCTGGCACCGCCACGACGGTCAGGCAGCCCCGGGAGCCCCCCATACCGGGACGGCGGGAGGGGGTTGGTTTGCAGCATCTGGCCCTGCTGCCTGGGTCTGTGCTGCAACCGCTGCCCGGGTCGCCATCCCCACAACCACTGGCAGGACGTGGGTCACTACGGAACCCACTGGCTCTTCTTATCCCACTGTGGATGGTGCTGGCACTGCCGCTCCTCACCAGAGCCCACTGGTGCCTGCCAGCGCGTGGGGGGCACATCCTACTTGTGGCCCAGCACCCACCACCCGGGGTGATGGCAGCCCCTCAAAATGTCCCCAGAAGTGGCCATGGCTCTGTCCCCCACTCCCCAAGCCGAGGCCATGGACCCCACTTCCCGGGCGCATGGTGGCCATGGGGACCCCAGCAGGGGGCTGAGACCAACCCACTCCCCGGGGGAGCAGCCCCACAGCAGTGCGACCAGCATCCTGCACCCTGCCACCTCTGCGCAGGGACATGGCAGGACCCAGCGGGCACACGAGTGGGGCTGGTGCCCAGGCGCTCAGTGGATCAGACCCTTGGGCTCAGCAGCCACATGGGCCCGGGCTGGGGGGACACGGGAACCCCAGGTTGAGGGGGATGTGGTCACAGCAGGGTGACACAAAGGCACGGGGAAGGGGAGGTGGCCACTTGTAGAGGGTTTTCTCCATGCAGGGCAGGGGACGAGCCCTTGCAGCAATGGTCGGGGACATTGAGGACAATTTTGGCAGCCTTTGGCCCCTGCTGTTGGTGCCTCAGGGAGGGGGTCACCCAGCCGGGCCCCCAGAACCCCCCAGTACCGGCACAGCCTGGGCTTGGCCACCCCACACCTCAGCCCCACGAGGCCATGGGACCGCAGCCCCCCGTGATGGAGACTGGGGGTGACCGGTAGCTGATGGGTGGTGGCACTTGGCCAAAGCTGTCCCTTCGCCCTCCCAAACGCTGAGGACACCAGTGTGGGTCCATGAGGGTGGCCGAGCCCCGGTAGAGCCATGGAGCACGTCCACGCCGCAGCCCCCGCCCCGCGGCCAAGGTCAGGACACCCACCCCGGGTGCGGGGGGACAGGGGGTGACAGCCACCCCCCCGGGCACCCCGTGGGCAGTGGGGGGGTTCCCCTCTCTGCACACCCCCACCGCCCTCCCTGTGTTCCCCCGGCGAGTCCCGAGCTCCCGCCGCCCCCCCCACCCTCGCCCGTGCCCCGGGGCTGCAGCGGGGCCACGTCCCCCACCCCAAGCCGCTCCCCACGGCGGGGGGGATCCGCAGGTGCCGAGCCAAGGGAACCCCCCCCGCAGCCCTGCAGCCCCGCGGCAGGGTCCCGGCGCTCCCCCCAGGGCGGGGAAGGGGCTTCCCGGAAGGGTGTCCCCCCCTCGGTGGCAGCATCCTCCTCCTCCTCCTCCTCTCTTCCCCCGCGCGGGCGCGGTGGCGCGACAAAGCGCCGGTCCCCGGTGCGCGATCGTACCTGCGGCGGGGGCTCAGCGCCGGCGGCNGCGGGAGCTGGGCGGGGGCCGGGGCCGGCCCCTCCCCACCGCGGGGGGCACTGGGGGGCACGGCGGGGGGGGGGACACCGGAGGGGGAGCCCCGCCCCGTTGGGGGGACACGCAGGGACAACCCCCGCCCGCGCAAGGTCACCCCGGCGCTGCGGCAGAGCCGAGCCCCCCCCCCGGGTGTGTCTGTGTGTGTCCCCCCCGGGGACGTGGCGGGGGGGGGACACCCCCGACGGTGGCGCAGGAAGCGGGAGGCGGCGCCCACCGGAGCGGCCTCCCCCCCCCTCCCGCACCGGGGACGGCGGGGGGTGTCACAGCGGGGGGGGATCCCCCTCCCTGCAGGCGCTGCGCCGCCCGCCGCGTGACGTCACAGAGCGCAGCTGGCGTCACTCCTGGCGGGGGCCTCCGCATGACGTCACCCCCGGGGGGGTTGTCCCGGGGCGCCGGGGCCGCGGCTCCTTCCGGCGGCAGGATGTGGCGGGGCCGGCCCGGATGCTGCAGCCCTCACCGGGGGGGGAACTCCCTCCCCGGGGCCCGCGGCGGGGGGGGAAGGCTGGCCCACGCGGGTGGCCGGGGGCACGCCCCGCCCGTGGGGATTTTGCGGGAGGGGGTGCAGCTGCTTTGTCCCCAACAGCCCCGCCACAAAACGGGGGGGACACGAGCACGGGGGTAGCACTGTCCTTCGCGGTTGGTTGAAGTCACACCCCACCCGCTGGGTTTTTTGGCGGGGAGGGAGCCCCTGTGTCCCCGCCACTCCCGCCACAAAAAGGGGGGACACACGTGGCGGGGGGCAGCACTCACGCGGGTGGCCGAAGCCACACCCCACCCGTGGTTTTTTTTTGCAGGGGGCGGATGCAGCTGCTGTGTCCCCAATAGCCCCGCCACAAAATGGGGGGACACGGGGGGGCAGCACTGTCCCGCTCGGGTGGCTGAAATTACACCCCACCCATGTTTATTTGCGGCGGGGGGGGAAGCTGCTGTGTCCCCAGCAGTGACCTCTTCTTCCTTTTTGCACCGATGGCTGCAGAACAGCTGCCACCTCGTTTTCCTCCTTTATTCCCTGAGTTGTTTTTTTTTTTTCCCGAAAATGGGGGTGTGGGGTGTGAACATCAGCGTCGGTGCTTCCCCCCAAAAAATAAAAACGGGAATGAGCTCAGGTGTGTTTTGGGGGAGTGTGAGCAGGCGGGGGAATTCAATGCCCACCTTGGTGGCGGTGGCCCCGCTGGGGCCGGGGACATGCAGTGGTGACAGGGTGGCCCAGTGTCCCCAGCCTCGCTTCTCTTCAGGCCAACAGAGCCCCTTCACTGGGCGCCAGTGTCACCCCACTCCTCCCATCCCAAAGTCTTCCCAGATGGGAGCGTGGCACCCCCACCCCTGGGACACCCCGTCCCCTGCCACACGCAGGCAGCGGGCAGGCAGGGACAGCTGCTGGCATGGGTCTGGGGCTTGGCAGTGGTGTGGGGTGTTCGGGGGGTGCCAGGAGAGTACGTGGGGTGATGTGGGGTGTGGGGAGGCCATGGTGGGGGGGGACGCCTGAGCCCCCCACGGTGAGACCTCCTGCGGAGGGATGGGCAGGGGGCCCAGCAGGGACAGGCAGGGACCAGGCAGAACCTGTCCTGCCAGCTCCTGGGCGGGGCTGGGCTGGGGGCGCTGGGGGGGTTGCACCCACCCCGTGCTGCAGGGCTGAATCCTGCCCACCCAGGGTGGCAGCCCAGCTATGGCCCGCCCCCGGGCCCTCGGTGGCTTGCCCTGTCCCTGCTCCGGTGGCCTTCGCTGGCCCTGGCCCCACACAGGCAGTGCTGGGGGAGGGCTTAGGCAGGAGGGAGTGCGGATCACCTGGCCCCCCTGCAGAGCCCAGTGGGTCCCTGAGGTCCCGCATGGCCCCTGCCAGCCCCCTCCCCCTGGCTCCCAGCTTCCAAAGCCTTTTGACAAGCCCTCATGGTCCCTGCCAGCTGCCAGAGCCCGCCTGCCAGCCCCCAAAGCACTCTGCCAGCGCCCATGGCCACTGCCAGCCATGCCACCCCTGTCACTGCCAAACTCCTGAGCCCCATGGCAGCCCCAAGGCTGCCGTGACCTCCTTGGCCCCTGCCAGCCCCCAAAGCCTGTTGTGACCGCCCAGCAGCACCCAGCACCTGCCACCTGAGCACCCTGTGCAGCAGGGCCAGACTCCATGGCACGCTGTGGGGCAGAGCCATGGGGCAGAGCCGTGGGGCAGGGCCACGGGGCAGAAGGGGCACAGCACGCTGGGGTTGGCGGCGTGATGGAAGTGGAGGCTGCCAGGGACAGGGATGGGATGGGATGAGGATAGGATGAGGTGGGATGGGACAGGATCGGGATAGGATCAGAAGGGTAGAATAGGGTGGGACAGGGATAGGACAGGCCAGTATGGGGTAGGGTAGGATGGAGTGGGATGGGGATTGGGCAGGATGGGCTGGAATAAGATAGGATGGAGTGGGACAAAATGGGATGGGGATAGGATAGGATAGGATAGGATAGGATAGGATGAGGTTTAACAGGATGGAACAGCATGGCCTGGGGACAGGATAGGATGGGACAGGATGGGATGGGAACAAGACAGGTCACGATAGGCATGGGATAGCATAGGATATGATGGGATAAGAATGGGATGCAGATAGGATAGAATGGGAACAGGACAGATGGGATAGGATGGGACAGGATCAGATGAGATTTGAGACAATGGAATGGGTTGGGATGGAGATAGGACAGGATAGGATAGGATGGGATGAGATGGGAACTAGATGGGTAAGGATGGGATGGGATAAGACAGATCAGGATGAGACAGGATAGGACAGGGCTAGGGCAGGATGGGATGGAATGGAGATAGGATGGGATGGGGGCAAGGCAGGTCAGGTTAGGATAGAGTGGGATAGGATAGGGGAAGATGGGATGAGGATAGGATGCGATGGGTATGAGACGGAATGGGGACGGAACAGGTCAGGATAGAATGCAACGGGATAGGACACGGTAGGATAGGATGGGGACAGGGATGGATGGGTAGGGATGGGTCACAACAAGATGGGATGGGGACAAGACAGGTCAGGGTGGGATGGGGTAAAGCTAGGGACAGGATGGGATGGGGTGAGGTGGAACGGGGACAGGGCAGGATAGGATGGGGACGAGACAAGTCAGGACAGGAGGGGACGGGACGAGAAAGGACGGGACAGGAGCACCCCCGGTACCCCCGCGTGGGGGGCGGTGCCGGGGATCGCTCCCTCTCCCTTTCCCCCTCCCCGCGCCGTCCTTTGTTTACATGGGCCGGTGGCTGGCGGAGGCGGCGCCGCCGGGGGCGGGCG
>VWYH01000678.1:329543-379796 GCA_013399365.1 Pampusana beccarii | reverse complement strand
GTGGGGGGGGGTCCCGCGGGGTGTGCGTGGGGGGGTGTGTGTTTACTGCCGGGCCTGGCCGTGACTCTGCAGCCCTCCCGGAGGAGGCGGGTCGTGGCCGGGGCTGCCGGGACATGTAGTGCGGGGAGGCGGCGGCACAAAGCCCGGGGACACGGTGGGGGGATCCCCGGCGGATCGGGCGGTCTCCCCCGCGGCCGGGGATGCGGCTGGAGCCGCGGGGCTGCTCCGAGCCGNGGGCCCGGGGGGCGGCACAGCTCCCCCCTCTGCGCCGTGGGGCCGCCTGAGCAACCGGGCCCCGCCGCCTTGGGGGGCGGCCCGAGCCCCTCGGAGCCCTGTGGGGCTGCCCAGGCCCGTGGGGTCCCCGTGGGGCAGCCCAGCCCCGCCGGCTCGGAGCAGCGCGCAGCGCCCAGGCCCCGCTACACGTGTGGGGTGGCCCGGGCCCCTCAGGGCCCTGCCCCGCTGTGCGGTAGTGCTGCCCCACGGCCCTGCCCCACCTCGGCTGTGGGGCTTTGTCCCTGTGCTGCTCGGGGGTGTCCACACCTGAGGCTCTCAGGGGATGTGGCTGTGGGGCAGGGACCCAGGGCTGTGGGGCGGCTTGGCCAGAGCCCCCCACGTTAGTCGCTGCAGGTGGCTGTGGCTCTGGTGGGAGGGCAAGCACCGGGACAGGGAAATGTGACAGTCCTGTGCAGGGCTAGGGGTCTGCGTGGCCCCACACCTGCCCTCGGCGTGGAGCAAGAGCTGTGGGGGAGCTTTGCTGCCTTTCCACCGCCCTGAGCTCCTGGATGCTGTGCCTGGAGCTCCAGAAGCTCAGAGACACGTTTGTGAGCTTGGGGATGCCCTGTCTGCAAACTTGGGGTGCTTGGGGACCCCCTGCCTGGGAGCTCAGGGTGCTCAGGGACACCGTGTCTGAGTTCTTGGGTATACCCTGCCTGCAGCCTCAGGGTCAGCCTGCCTGCAAGCTTAGTGAGCTTGGGAATGCCCTTCGTGCCAGCTTGGGGGTAACCTGCCTGTGAGTTTGGGGGTACCCTTCTTGCGAGCTCAGGGACACCCTGCCTGTGGCCCCAAGGATCTCGGGGCACCCTGCCTGCAAGCCCGGGGACACGCTGCCTGCACAGCCATGCCTCCCTGCGCAAACCGCACCACTAGTTGCAGGCAGCGGCAGACACGAGCAGCCAGAGTGGGACATCTGCCGTGGGCCCGCCGAGCCCACAGCCTCCTCGCCAGGCAGCAGCAGCACCTCCAACACACCCGTGGGTTTGTTTCCCTCAAGGTCCAGGCAAGTGTGACGTCCCCACCAGGCTGTGCCGGGGGCTGCCGTGCTGCCGGGGGGGGGCAGACCAAATTCTACTTGTCTGACCCGAAGCCCACAGCACCAGCATGGGACATCCTGGGGACTTCTGTGCCGTCTGCTCCCGTCACCTCTGTTCTGTGCCGTCCTCAGCAGTGCTGGGTGCCAGGCTGTCTTTGGAATCCATGGTTTCTTTTCCCCCTTTCTGCATTTGGCTGTCACTTCCCAGGTCTCTTCCCAGGAAGAGCAGCTGGGGCAGGTTGCAGGAGGTCTGCCGGCGAGGAAGCAGGCTCTTCCTCCTTCCCCAGTATTTAAGAAACGGCTTCCGTGCTGCCCGGTCCTGGGCCTCCCCGTCCCACTCCCCTTGTGTGGCTGCGGCTGGCAGTCCCACATCCTGGAGCAGTGCTCTGGCCATGTCCCCAGCAACACCAGGCATCGCTGTGCCGGGGGACAGACCCTGCCCGTCCGAAGGGACGGTGTCTCTGAGGCCTGCTGGGGTTTGGCATGTCTTAGGGGTGAGTTTGGGGCTGTTTTTTGGCAGGAGCAGGGAGGTGGGTGACAGCCACCAGCAGATGGGAGCCCTGTGCCATGATCCTGTTGCAGGCAGCTCTGGTTCCATCCAGCGGACGGCTGCTCCCCATGAGTGGGGCAGACCCCAGGCACCCTTCCGAGCTCTGCACCTCCCAAGACACCCTGCATGGGAGGGATCCAGTGCAGCGGGTGCTCGGCACCCAGCACCAGCCTGCACCGGGACTCTGCCTGGCTGGCTGGGACAAGCATCTTCCTGGGCTGAGCTGGAATTCTTCATCCCATTCGGCTGAGCTGTGGTCCTTCTCTGTACCCCTTGGCCTGAGCTGGGAGCATTCCTCATGCCCTTAGCTTGTGCTGGGATCCTTCCCCATCCCGTTGGACTGAGCTGGGATCCCCTCTGTCCCCCAGGGCTGAGCTGGAATCCTTCCCTGTCCCTGCGTATCTCAGTCATCGCAGTGTGTTCTCCAGTAGCAGAAAGCGATGGGTGGCTTGGGAGGCTCTGGGTGCTTCCTGAACATGCAGGGGTGCTGCGAGCAGGGCTTGGCTTTGCTGCTTAGACCCGTGGGCTCACAAACCTCCATCATTCCTCCATGGCCTTGCCAGGAAGGCAGGAGGGCAGGTATGGCAGGACACCAGGCACTGCTTTCGAGCCCGGTGTCAGCAAGCTGCTGGGTGGGACAGTGCCATCTCCCCATCCTGGAGCTGTTTGGCACCTGAGCAGGAGGCTGAAGCCCGTCTTATCTCTCCTTGCACTGGCAGCCTGGCACTTGTGTTTAGTCTTCGGTGCCGTGCAGCATCCCCAGTGCCAGCGGCCTGACTTGCAGCCGGTGTGTGCTGGGTGCTTGCGTGCACCATAGAGAGACCTGCTGCCGGGGGCAGTGGGGAGGCCACATGGCCAGTGGTGTGGCAGGGGCTGCTGGTCACGATGGTTTGGCGTGACAACCAGCTATCGCTCCGGTGGTAGGCTTACTAATTGCTGGTACTGGCCGCTACCTGGCGGGCTCACCCTGCCTGCAAACCAAAACTCTTGCCAGGATTCAGTCATCCCAACTCCCCGGGCTCTTGGAGAAGCAGCAGAGTGTGGGTCAAGGAGCTGGATCCCCACAGCAGTGGGGTTTGCTCGGGGGGCTGGTGTCCTGGACCCACGCCGGTCAGCGGCAAGAGCCCTGCCAGCTGCCGTCCCTGCTTGCTGCTGGCGGCATTGCCAGCTCCAGGAGGCATTTCCTGGCCCATCTGCGGGGCGAGGGCGCGGGGGGCGAGGAGGCGGCAGGAAGCAGGCGGGAGCTGCGGCTTGGGGTGGGACAGGGGCTTCTCTGCTGGGAGCTGTCATCTGGAAGCCATCAGCGGGGCGGGAGGGAGGGAGCCGCCTTCCCGGGGCCACACACGCGGGCCGGCCCCGCGAGGACCCAGCCGGCCGGCCCGCGGCCTCCCTCGCCTGCCCGGGGGTCCCTGCGGTGCTCTGCCTTCCCCGCCGCTCCCCTCGCCCAGACCTGCTGCCGGTGCTGGGCAGCCCGTGTCCGAGCTTGGCGGAGCCGGGGGGCTGCAGCGGGGCCACCGTTCAGTTGATGCATCCCCAGGAGCTTTGCGCAGGGGGCTGGGGAAACCCACCCACCCGCTTTTGTGCTCGCCAGCACTGCAGCCATCATCTCTGTGTTTACCGACCCTTTGGTGGCTCAGCATTGTGATTGCAAAGCAAGAGGGCACATGGTGGGGGTGAGCCGGCAGCAGGGGTGCAGCCCCCTCCTTCCTAACCATGTGCCTCTCTTGCAGCTTGGCTAACATCCCATTGACTCCGGAGACCCAGCGGGACCAGGAGCGGCGGATACGCAGAGAAATCGCCAACAGCAACGAGAGACGGCGGATGCAGAGCATCAATGCTGGCTTCCAGTCTCTGAAAACCCTCATCCCACACACGGACGGGGAGAAGCTCAGCAAGGTGAGTGGGACATCTCCGAGGCTGCGGCGATGCAAGACGCAGATGCTGGTCCTGCACTAGGAGGTTTTCGGCATTGCTTGTTGGGCAGGACAGGGTTGTAAGAGCGATTTGGAGTATTTGTATGTGTTAATTCAGCAATGGAGGTCTGCTGGGGAGGTTTCTGCAGTGGGAGTGGGTGTGCCTCTCAAGGCAGGTGTCCAGGGTGGGCTGGGTGCGTGTGACAGCACCCCCCGGCCTGGGAGCAGGGTGGCTTGTGCCCAGGTAATGAGGTGGCCCCGCTGTGGAGGGGAGCAGGGTGAGGGGGTGGCACACGGCAGCCGGTCGGGTTCCCGAGATGGGGGGACTGGAGACAGCACTGTGGTGGAAATCCCAGGGGAGACCCGGGGTGAAGCAGAGCCTGGATGGAGACACTGGGGCCGGGTGAGGAGCAGTGCTGCTGTCTCTCAGGAGCAGGAGGGTCCTTGGGGGGATGCCAGAGCCTCTCCTGCCTCAGCATTCCCTTCCCGGCTCTCCCACAGGCGGCCATCCTCCAGCAGACGGCCGAGTACATCTTCTCCCTGGAGCAGGAGAAGACTCGGTTACTGCAGCAGAACACCCAGCTCAAGCGGTTCATCCAGGTAGTGCCCGCCTGCGCACCTCAGGGACGGGAGGGGATGGGACAGGACAGTCCCAGCTGGCCAGGGATGGGATATCGTCGCTGTTCCTTGGGGTCAGGGCAAGACCCTCTGTCCTAATAAGCAGGGGATGGAGAAGTTTCACACCCTCCTGGCAGGGCAGGGGAGCCTGGCTCAACCTGGCATCCCCTACCTGGCAGGGAGAGAAGGGCTGGGGTCCCATTTTCCGTTTTGGGTAGCAGGTTGTAGCCCAGTGGCAACTCCAGCACTGGAGTGGCCCAGTTGAACCACCCTGAGTGTCACAGTGGGAGCAGTGGGTTTGCACAAGGCTCGGGGCGTGAGGACCAGGAGGGTGGGCACACACAGGAGCCCATCCATCCCCAGGCATCGATCCCATGTCCCTGGGGAGCCACTTCCCTGCAGGGAGCTGTGTTCGGGGGCAGCCAAGGAGGTGGCATCACCCAGACGTGGTCTGGTTGGCGGGGAGAGCATCGGAGCTGGTCCCTGTCCCCTGACACGGCATCCCTGCAACAGGAGTTCAGCGGCTCCTCCCCAAAACGGCGACGGGCGGAGGACAAAGACGAGGGAATCGGCTCGCCGGACATCTGGGAGGATGAGAAGGCCGAGGATCTGCGGCGGGAGATGATCGAGCTCCGGCAGCAGCTGGACAAGGAACGCTCGGTCCGCATGATGCTGGAGGAGCAGGTGAGGCCACGTGGGGCTGGATTTGGCTGCGGTGCTGCTGTCTGTGGCACTGCGGTGGCTGGGCACAGGTTGGGCTCGCCCTCTAGCAGGATGTGCCCATGGCTGTGCTGGAGCATCCTGAGGACACTGGCACTGCCATGGTGTGACCATCCTTCTGCTTAGGCCACCGTGGCTCCGCACTTGGCCGTGGGCTCCCCAGCTCTGCTGTGTCCAGCCCATGAGGATCCTGCCTGGGGGGAGCTGGGGGGTGCTGTGCCGGGAGCAGGCTGGGCTCCCCACTGATGTGTCGGGGCTCTCTCGGCCGGCAGGTTCGCTCCCTGGAGGCCCACATGTACCCCGAGAAGCTGAAGGTGATCGCTCAGCAAGTGCAGCTCCAGCAGCAGCAGGAGCAGGTGAGGTTGCTGCACCAGGAGAAGCTAGAGCGCGAGCAGCAGATCCGAACCCAGGTGAGTGCGCGGATGTTGCCCTGGCTGTAGCGCACCTGTGGGGACACCCCGGCAGCCGCCCGCCCCCCAGGCAGTGAAATACAGGGGGCCAGGGTGGTTCGGAAATGTGCTTGGCACCTCTGGTCCCTTAGGGATGGCTGGCTGGGACAGCGGTGTCCCAGCAAAGATCTGGCCCTCAGGGAACTGGGAAAGGGTCAGCACACAGTCACCCCAAGTGCTCAGGGGGGGCTGCGCTTGTGGCCACCCTGTGTTTTGGAGGGAAACATGGCTTGGATCATTCCACAGCAGCTTCCAGGCAGCTCCATTCCCCAATACAAGGGGCTTTGTACCGGGAAGGTGGCTTTCTGGCAGGCAGGGATTTGGCTAGCAAGCGCAACGGCACCACTGCCGGCGACTGGTGCAGGTCATGCTCCCTGTGCCGGAGTGGGTGGTTTGCAGCAGTGGGGAGTCCAAGCCCATCTCTGGGGGTTCACCTCTCACTGGGTGACTCATGCTGAGTTTTGGGGACCCCTAAACTGCTCCCAGCTGCCTGCCAGGCTGGGAAAGGGAAGTGGGCAAGCTGGCAGGCAGCACTGCTGGGCAGGACTGCGGGACAGGAGCCTTCAGCCTTTCCCCGGCACAGCTGGTGTTTGCCGACAGTGGGGGGAGCCTTACACCAGCCCAGCGCAGCCGTGAGCGCGGTGCTGGCACCCGGTCCTTGCTCGCTGCCGCCCTCCAGCTCCATCTGGGGAGCTTCAAAGGGAGGGAGAAAAACCGTCTTCCTCCCTCCTCTGGTTTCTGCGGAGCTGTGTCCCTGCAGGATCCCGCTGGCCACCTCCCGGGGAAGTGCAGCCTATTTTTAGGTGAACTCTCCTTAGCCTCCTGCTCAGGCGGATCTTCCCATCCGCTGGTTTAATGAGGATCTCTGAGGGGTGCGGCGGGTTCCCAGCTCTGCAGGTTGGGGCGATGGGAGGGCTGGCGCTTGCCTCTGACAGCTTAAAAGCCCAAATCTTTCTCCCTTTGGGATACGGGGAATCCTTCACGTTCTGTTCTGCCAAAGCTAAGGTGACAGCAGCTTTCAGCTGGTGTCCTCTTGCGTCTGTCTGGGACGGGTGAAGTGAAGCAGCCAAGCTGCTGCTTCAGCTTTTATGGGCTCTCAAAGGAGTCTGGATGCCACAAACAAGCGTGATCGTGCCCAGGTCCCTGCTGACCCAGGGGGTTTTTGCTTCTCTCCCCAGCTCCTGCCATCACATGCTCCCCCAGCGCCCACCCACCACCCCACCGTGATCGTTCCAGCGCCGCCTCCCTCCCATCACGTCACTGTGGTCACCATGGGCCCGTCCTCGGTTATCAACACAGTCTCCACATCTCGGCAAAACCTGGACACCATCGTTCAGGTAAGGGGGTGACTGAGGAAGATGGCAGCGGGGTGGCTTTGGGGGGTCCCTAACCCCACCATGGCGCGTCAGAGGGGGGGACGCAATGTCCTGACAGCTGGTGGTTGCCCTCGGCAGGCGATCCAGCACATCGAGGGGACGCAGGAGAAGCAGCTGCAGGAAGAGGAGCAGAGACGTGCCGTCATCGTGACGCCGGCGCGCGCCTGCCCCGAGCCCTCCGCCTCCGACACCGCCTCCGACACCGAGGGCGACGACAGTGACTCCATGGACCAGAGCAAAGAAGAGCCCTCGGGGGATGGGGAGCTGCCCTGACACCCCCCGACCGGCAGCTGGGGAGGGGAGCCAGGGCGGGGGGGTAAACGTCAGAGAATATGCTGAAATTTTTAAAAAATACAACGCGATTTGGGTCTCTTTTATGACCTTTTTCCAATACTGTAAAGCAGAGCGCTAGAAGCAGGCAAAGGTCACCCTTCAGCTCCCGGGGGGGCAGTACAGGGGGGGTGGGCGCTCGAGAGGGCCACGGTGGGACATGGGGGCCTCGGGGGGCAGCAGGGGGGTGTGCTACGGATGGGGGGGGTCTCAGCCACTTACCCCGTTTTATCACGCCCCCCCTCGCCGACCCGCGGGGAATCCTGCCAAGCCAGTGGGAGCCCCGGTGTCCCCTTGGGATGGGGCCTTCAGTTGGGATCTTAATTTGGCTTTTTCCTCCTCTTCTGTGTTTTTTGTTGTTTTGGGTTTTTTTGTTTGTTTGTTTGGGTTTTTTTAAATTAAATGTTCATTTTTAAGTAGGGGGGAGGTGCCAAGTGACACGACAGCAAAGGCAAGACAGGCACCCCCAGCCTCGGGGGACAAGCAGCCCCACCACGGCTCGCAGACCCCATCTGGGGCAGGGAAAACCCCTTTGGAGAGTAAAAAATCCTGGGTTTATGCCCAGCAGAGCATGGGCAGGAGGGCTAGCATGTGCCACCCCCCGGCGTTTCCAACACCTGCCTCCTTGGCATGAGGATGGCGGTTTGGGGGCTGATTTTACATCCCTGTCCCCATCCCTGTTCCCCATCCTGCTCCCATCCCTCCTTTAAGCACTTAATCCGGTTTGCGGGGTCCGTCAGCTCCAAAGAGCTTTCCTATTTCATGATTGTGTTGCTTGGGTCTGTCGTGGCAGGCGGGGGGTCCCCATTTTGTGCATCCTTCTTCCTTCCCCCCCGCTGCCCCCACCTCGCTGTAGGGTTTTAGGCCAGTCGTGTGTAGAGCCTCAGTGGTATTTGGTAGGTTCCCCCCCAGCCGCAGCTGTTTCTCGGTTCCTTTCCCTTTTTTTTTTTTTTTTTTTGTATTTTTTTTTACGATTTTCAGGTCTTTGTGTTGATTGAGAAGCTATTCTATTTTGTTAAGAAAGTGGAAAAAAAAAAAAGAGGCTCGTGCCTTTGTAAAGAAACAAAATAAAGTTTGTACTTGGTTTTTTAGAAGCTCGGTCCTGGTGTTAACGTCTGTGGGGGGGACGGGGCTGGATCCTGGATCGGGCCCCTATGGGACGCTTGTCCCTCTTGGGGGACCAGGGGCTTGCAGGGAGGGCAGGGGAGCGCTGGGAACCGCAGGCAGAGGCTGAGGATGCCGGCCCTGGCGAGGTTTCCCGCTGATCCGCCGGGCTATATTTAAAGGCTTAGCCCGGCCAGAGCTGCCTGCACGTGCTGTGAGTGCGTTGGGGCTCAGCTCACCCCTGGGATAGCGGGAGGTCTGGGACTGGTTTTACTGAGGGGGCTCGGCTGGGGGGGGGCGCTGGGATCAGGCTTTGTGCCCCCCCTGTCCTGCAGATGGCACCCACGGTGCCCCGGGATGGGAGTGTCGCCATGGTTTGGGGGGCAGCCGTCTCTCCCCATGGCTCTCCATGGGGATGTGGTGGGGCTGTTGTTTTCCTTCCAGTTTGGCCTCTTCCCCAAGAACAAGCTGCATTGTGCCCCCCCTAAAGTGAATCCTCAGTGCTGAGGACATGCCCTCATGGTGACAGGAGCTGGTGACTCTGCACCTCCAGCCACCTTCATCCCCTATGCCATGCAGCCAGTGCCATGCTGGTGGCGCTGGGGACACCACCAGCATAGAGGGGACATGTCCCCTTGCCTATGGGGTGAGTGGCATCACTCGGGTTGTTGTCCCATTGTGACTCGAGGGTGCCCCAAATCAGCCCAGGATGAGGTGCCTGGGGCTACCTGCTTTGGGGTGGATGTGGCACACCACAGTGCTGGGACACTTGGTTCTTCCCCTCCGTGAAATCCTGCTCCAGCCAAAAAGGGGCTGCAGGAGCTTAGGGCAGCCCGAGGACATGCACTGCCCCACACCAGCGGGATGCTGTGATGGAGCCGGTGACACCCGCCTGGGCAGTGCCGCTCCAGGGACCCCATGCCAGGAAGTGTCCCATATCGCCACATCCCTGACACGAGCCTTTCCCAGTGCTGCAGCACTGCCGCCGTGTCCTGTCCCCATCCCCAGGGCCCCCCAGGAGCGGATAGGTGGCGGTGGCAGCATCTGTGCTGGCCGCTCCAGCAGCTGCCTGCCCTGCCTGCCCTGCCCCGCGCCTGCTGTCGCCGTATAAATAGAGGCAGCGAGCAGCAGGGAGCTCCTGGCAGCCACCATGAAGGGCCTCAACCTGCTCTGCTGCTGCGTGGCCTCGCTCCTGCTCCTCAGCACCGCAGGTACGGCCACCCGCCCGGCTGGGGCCCCACGGGGCTGCGGGTCCCTGTGGGGGGCTGTGTGTGCTTGTGGAGCTGTGGGTCCCCGTGCGGCTGGGGGTGCCTGTAGAGCTGTGCGTCCCCACGGGGCGGTGGGTGCCTGTGGAGCTGTGGATCCCTGTGGGGCTGTGGGTCCCCATGGGGCTGGGTGTCCCCATGGAACTGTGGGTCCCCATGGGGCTGCGAGTCCCCATGTGGCTGTGGGTCCCTGTGGGGCTGCAGGTCCCCATGGGGCTGTGGGTGTCTGTGGGGCTGTGAGTCCCCATGTGGCTGTGGGTCCCCATGGGGCTGTGGGTGCCCGTGGGGCTGCGGGTTCCCGTGTGGCTGTGGGTGGCTGTGCAGCTGTGGGTGCTCAAGGTGGTCTGTGGGTCCCCACAGGAGTGTGGGTGCCAGTGGGGCTCTGGGGTGCCCACTGAGCCCAGCCGAGCACCCCAGCGCTGGGCGGGTGCCAGGATGGGGTGGTGGGGCTACAGGCATCTGGGCTCCCCAGTAGCTGTGCCAGGGCTGCAGAGTCACCCCAGAAATGCCCAGGGAAACAGTGGGTGCTGTGAGCTGGGGGGGGGGCACGGACGGGGGTCTGTGTGGGTGCAGGGGCTGTGCTGCCGCCAACACACCTGGGGTCAGTGTCACCCATGGGTGCTGAAGTGGCTCCATTTCAGGCTGTGGGGATGTGGGGGGGGCCGCCAGGGCGCTGGGGCAGCCTGTGGTTGGAGCAGGATGGGGTGGACTGTTTGCTCTGGGGGGTCATCCCCCCACCCAAGGACCTGCCAAGCAAGACAGTGATTTGAGTGACCGCAGAGCCCCTTCCCCAGCTGTCCTGTTCACCACCAAGCAGCCCTGTCCCTGTCCGGGTGTCCCTCGGGGCTGCGTGGTGGGGCGGCATCGCCGATACCCTTGCTTGCCCTTGAGTTAATTTGGGCCGGTTCTCTGCCTGGCCAGGCTCCGGCAGCCGCGCTGCCGGGAGGGGGGCGGCTAAGTATGGAAACAGCCGTGTAAGGGGACACTGTGCTCCCTGCAGTCGCCCTGGCCCCCCCCGGCCACCAGCCCCCCCCGCCCTGCGCCGCCACGGCCCCGCGCACGGGCACCCACAGCTGCCGCCTTCCAGCACCGGCACCCCCAGCCCCGCCGAGTTTTGGCCTTTTAAGGGCATCTTGGACCATTCTCACTAATAAATGGGGTTTGGGGACAGTGACGCATCCCGCCAGTGGTGGGGTGACCTCTGTAGGGCCACAGGTCGGGTTTGGGGATGGAGGGGGTGGGAAGGTCTTCTACAGGCATGGCTGGTGGGCCTGTGGGACATTGGAGGCTTGTCGCCACGGTGGGTGGCTGCTGGACCAGCTCTTGGTGAGGCTGGCAGGGGGGCTGGCACGGCCTGAGCTGTGGCAGACAGAGGATGCCATGGCACTGGGCACCCCATCACCAGCACCCTGCTCAGCCACGTGCCAGGATCTCCTGTCTTGGAGGGAGCTCCGGCTCCAGTAGGTGCATTGGGATCTGCAGCCCCAGAGCTGGCCCTGAGGGGCAGATGGAACTCCTTGAGTCCTCTGCTTAATAGGGGAGTCCTGTGTTTCACTCTGGTCCTGTAGGTTTGGGAAAAAGGGACAAGCAGGGGCAGACCTCCTGCCCATGTTTCTGCTCCACAGGGATCGGTGGAGTTTGCACAGTGAGTGTTGCTTTCCATTTGGTCCCAAGCTGGGCTCTCAGAGCCGGGCTCCTTTGAGGTGCACGAGATGGCTCAGGGAAAGAGTTTTCCTATTTTGGGGCCTTGTCTTCCCATTTAACCCCCCACTTTGGTCAGGAGAAGGCTCCCCAGTGGGAGAAGGGGACCAGGAGAAGGGAACCCCAGTGCAGAATGATGGGTTTCATTGATGTATCACAGAGGAGTGCGGTCACTGGGGCGAGGGCAGGGTTTGGGAGGCTCCTGCTGCGCACAGGGGCACAGCTGGTTTAACCATCCTGACCTCCACCTTGGCACAGTGGGTGATCTCTGGGGTAAAGCTGCTGGTTTTTGCGGGCAATGGCTGAGTGTGGAAGGTCACTGCCCCACATGGCAGAGCATCTGCAGCTGGGGTTTGCTAGAGCCCAGCCAGGCTTCTGGCCGCGGTGTCCCTCCAGAGAGGGAGGATGGGGACACACGGGACAGGCAAAGCGGGATCCCCCCTCCAGCTGTGATGCCCCTGGCTGAGGAAAACTGCGAGGTCCCTGAGGGTCCCCATGGCTGCCTGTGAGGGAGCAGAGTCCCCTGGCTCCCTGGCCGAGGCACTGTCCCCTCTGCCATGCACAGCAGCACTGGGACATGCTGCCAGAGCCGCAGCACCTGGAGGGTTTGGTAACACCTGGGGCTGCTGGGACCTGTCACTGTTCCTAAAGGCCAGGGGGTGGGAAGGGCCTGTGGTCAACGTGGCCAGGGCTGGCAAAGCTCACCGGAGCGGCTGGGAGCCCTGGCAAAGGCCGACACCCACCGCAGGGCTGGGCGATGGCTCCGTGCAAGGGCACTCACCTGCTGCCCCATCCCTGCCCAGGGCAAAGTCTCCTCCTTGCATTCACACCTCGGGCAGAGACTGGCCATCTCTTCCAGGCTAGGTGACTGTGGCGAGTCCCTGCGGCCACCAGGAATGGGCCATGGGGATGCTGGTGGGGCAGTACCCAGCCACTGCACTCTGCAGCTTCACTCCGGGGAGCCCTTGGCCCCCAGTAGCCACCACAGATTTAGGTGGGAGGGCTCCAGTGGGCTGTGTCTTCACCACCTGCAAGCTGGGTGAGGAGCTGAGGAAAGCGCTGGCAGGCTGGCACCCTCCTGCAGCAAGCACAGAGGGCACTGAGGGGCAGGCACAGACCTCTGCTGGTGACAGCACGTGGAGGCCACCACCCCTGAGACTCCTCATCCTGCCTCAGTCTGGGAGGTGTCACCTCAGGATGGGCTCCATCTCTGCATCCTCATGGCATCTTGGGGTGGTTCCCATCACCCAGGATGTGTGTCACCCACATTTCTGTCACATCCCTGGTGCCTTGTCTGAAGGACACCCCATGGGTGCCCCAACTCTCCCAAAGTGTTGGCTGAGCAAAGCAAAGCAGATGTCAGGCAGGTTGGCCGCGTGGTGACACTCTCTCCCACCAGCCATCCTTGGCCTGGTGTAGGTGACAGCTGGGCAGGACAGCCAGGACACCTCGCTCATGCATGGCCCTGGTGGCACAGGGGTACCAGCGGATCGCTGCGGGACAGTGTGGGGCTGGGAGGGCTGTGCTGTGCCTGGGGACAACAGTGGGTGGGCTGTGCTCTCACCATGTCCTCATATCCCCGCTGTGCCCCTGCTCGCCGACCCACCAGCCCCACGCAGGCGTCAGCTCCCTGCGCTGGGGGCACGGGCTCACTGGGGTGCCGAAACCCCAGCTCAGCCCGTGGGTCCAAGAGTGACTGAATTGCTCGTAAAATGGCCTTTCCCCAGGCGCTGCAGGAATAGCAGCGGGTGCTGGTTCCTTGGCAGGGCTCTGCTGGGCTATTTTCAGCCCATGGGGACATTTCCCTGTAAGTGATAGCCCAAGGAAGCCAGCGAGCTCGTGTGCCAGTGGGGGCTGGCGGAGGGGCCAGGGAGTCTCCAGCCGGGCACTCTGAGCCAAACTGGGGCACTGGCAGCGGCAGCACAGCCCCAGTGCCAGCCGGGTGTGTGGCTCATCCCTGCCCACCTCCCCGCTCGTGTGAATACACGGGGAAAAAGGGCTCGGAGCCGCATGGCCTCATCCCTGTGCTGAGCTGGGATCCCCCATCCTGATGCTGAGATGCCTGGGGCTGAGCACTGCTGCTTGAGCACTGCCGGGCAGTGTCTCTGCCTGGACATTCCCAAGGATTTGAGGATATTGTGGGACAGCAGATCATCAAGCATCAAAATCCAGGTTGACAAGTCCAAGGGCTCTCCCTCTCCTGCCCAGGTGAGCAGGAATCCTTGGGATGACCAAAGAGGAGGGATGGAGAGTCTTCACCCAGAAAGACTCACATGCAGTGCGTGGGGGATGTCCTTTGGGCCACCAAAGAGGCCCTGGGGTGGGGTGGTGAAGCCTCACGTTGCTGGAGCCTTGGGGACAGGACCAGTGGACCTCTCAGGAGTTGCTCCTCTGGAGGGACGGGGTTCCTCCAGCCCCAGCCATTGCAAAGCACTTCCCTCAGGTCCTTCAGCATCCCCCCAGGCTGTGGACCCCACGAGGGACACCATGGCTAGGTGTTCCTCAACATACAATATATCTGCCTGTGCTGATACACATGCTGTTTTCTTGCTGTCTGCTCACTTGCGGACCAAGATGTCTCCCAACCAGGGAGTGGTGGCTGCTTTATCTTCCACCACCCTGATCTTTGTGTCTTCTGCAAGTCAAGAGTTCAGGTTTTCTTCCAGGTCTTAGGGAGGGAACCCTGTGGAGAGACAGTAAAAAAAGGCACTCTGCAGAAGTGATTCCCTGTTGCCATCTCTATATAGAAAGCTCCGAGCCTGGTTTTAAACCCTTTTGTGCCTCTGGGATGGGACACTGTGGCTGTGTGTCCTGGGATTTGTGGTGCACAAGGGTCTGGAGAACCAAGCCTATGTTCAGCCAGCCTTATTCTTGCGTTCTCTGGGTTTCTTGAGCCGCTTTGGAACACTTTCCTCTCCCAGTCAGTGAGGGCGTTGGCCTGGCCAACTCCAAACTGGTGCTGGAGCCAGGCTCCAACCTGCACTGGCTGTGACAGGGCTGCTGTGTGAAATGTGGGCAATAAACCACAGGCACTTTGTCCACAGGGCTCAGCAGTGGCACTGGGTTCTGCTGGAATGGCGCAGAGTGGGAAACTGAAGCAGGGAGGAGATACTGTCCTCTGCTGTGCTCCGGTTGAACACTGAGCTGCAAGGCTGGGGTGCCCAGGCCTGAGCCCAGGTGAGGGGAACGGCCCTGCTTTGGGCTCCCCTGGCCCTACGTCCTGCCTGGGAAGGGTTACTTGCTGCAGAAAGCTCAGGCTCATGGGGCTAATCCATCCCAACTTACTTTTTCCAGAAGCCAGGCTGCTGGCTGGCAGCAGCACGGAGCATCGTAATCCCTGGGCGCTGCACCCCCTCCCCAGCAGCCCCCCGCACGGCAGCCGATGGCCAGGCAGGCAGGGGCTGACCCTTGCCTGGGGCAGGACCACGTGTCACGGGGCTGCAGCGCCTTTGGGTCCAGACACTTTCCTTGGGGTTTTAAGGGGCTTCATTGGAACAAAGCACAGCCCTTGGGCTTCATTCAGCCTTGCCTTTCCCTGAGAAGGAAGGCACAGACAGGTTTGGAGTGCAAGCTGCCCCCAAAACCCCACTGGGAGGACGAGGGGACAGTGGGACTTGCAGGAGCCAGTGGATAACTCCCCTGTGCGCTGCAGGGGCTGGGATCTGGACAGGGGAAGGGGGCGTGCGAAAAGCCATCCCTGTGGTGCTGCACATCACCGGCCCCACGCTCGGGGCTCTGATTTCCACTGGAGGGGGAGAGTGTCCCTCCCAGGGCCACCTGTGCCCATCTGTCCCTCCTAGCTGGGCCCTGGCACCGTCCTGAGGGGCTGTCCCTCCTAGAGGACCCATTTAGGCAGCGGGGTGTTACCGTTTCATACAGTCCCATGCAAGGATGGAGGGGACATGGTGACAGGGTGATGTTCAGCCCCCAGGAAGCATCCCCATCCTTTCCACATGGGCTTTTCCCGGGTGCAAACTAGCCATGGCATCCTGTGGCACACAGAGCCTCACCATGAGCTCTCCATCCCCACAGCTGCACCCCAGGGTGCTGTCACTGCTGGGGAAAGGGTCCCCAGGCAGCTGACAGCCCTCCCAGCCCCTGCAGACAGGCGTGACATTTGGGGTGGGCAGGGGCACCACCAGCTGGGGACCCTCTGGGAGCTCAGGTCCCCAAGGGGAGCAGGGCAAGGCCTCCTCTCCAATGCCCCCCAGCCACGTGGCACAATGCAGGGCGTGAACGAGGGGAGCCCCGGTGTCACTTTACAACATAGCTGTCCCCGCTCCCTCCGGGAGCCCAAGGGGACCCGCAGGACAGGCCCCAGGTGTGGACGTCACCCTCGACTGGCGGTGGGGTGAGAGGCTGGGGCCAGCGGCCCGGGGGGCTGGTGCTTCTCCATTCACACTGCACCGAGCTGCCCCTTCTGATTCCCCCGTACAGTTGCTGGGCCATATTTTTAGCCTCCAGCAGACGCGTGGAGGGTGTTAAGCCCATAACCTTCGGCCCATTTCACTGCTCATCGGCCGGCCATCTGCAGATCAGCATAATTCGCCTTGTGATGGATTTGAAGACCATGTAGGGGAAACAGGAGGGAGAAGGAGGTGGAAAGGGGAGAGGGACTTTGTACAAGACCTTAAAGGTCACAGGAAATAAAGCCCGTGACCAGCACACTGGCAGGGACACCCCAGTCAGAGTGCCTGGAGAATATTTCCCTTCTCCTGCAAGAAAAGGTTCATGCTGGGCACTGGGGTTGCCATTGTGCCTGGCCATGGTGGGTGATGACCCCTCTGTCCCCCTGCATTGTGTAGGAGGGGACACACAGACTCCAGACAAAGCCCTTGGGATGCACAGTGTCTCCTCTGCCTGGCCCTGCTCTCCCCAGACCCACCTTGACCCTCCCCAAATGCCTGCCTGAGAAGCTGCGCTCACCTCCCAGCCCTCCAGGTCACCAGCTATTCTGGGACCAAGCTGAGAATATCCCTGTCCCCATCGGCCGAGGGGACCCTCAGGAGACCCAGGCAGGTCTCCAGGCCACTAGGGCCAGGCAGGGGCATGCTGGCCCCCAGCCAGCCGGGACTTTGCAGTTCAGGCATTGTACATTCCCCTTCAAGTGGCTCCTGGCAGGCTGGGACCCTTGGGGAGTCCCATGGGAAGGTGAACTGAAGGAGAGGGATGCTCCAGGTAGGCGGGAGGCAGGTGGGAGCTGCACAGGACCTGTCTCCTTCCAGCTGGGAGATTAATTTGGAGCCCGGAGGCACCTGTGAAACACATGCCAGCAAAGGACGGGGGAGGTCGGCGAGGGCAGACCAAGGGTGGCCCGCGCATCCGGTTTCGGCAGGGCGAGGGCCCGCGGGATGGCGGCAGCTCCGCTGTGCCAGGCTGCAGATGCGAGTGACTGGAAATCCTGGCACGCAGAGGGACACGCCAGCCCTCCCAGCCGCCTGCCACTGGCACAGCTCCTCCCGCCGTGTGAGCCCACCATTGCCACCCAAATCCCAGCTAACAGCACCACCGGCCCTGGCGCAGATACAGGTGCATCCCTGGCCATGGCAAACCAGCTTACAGTGGGCAGCACGGCCTGGGGCTTGCATCGTGCCGACCCTGGCTTGGCTCCTCCAGTGCTTGGCCACCACAGTCCCCCATGGCTGAGCCCAGTGAGCCCCAGCACCGTGGCTTTGCCAAGTCTGGCAAGGCCCTCCTGATGCTTTGCAGGACACATGGCCCCATGGCTCCCTGGCAAGGATATGGTGCAGGAGCCAGAGGGCTGGCAGCCTGTGCCCAGCGCTGCCCATGCCCAGCGCTTCCCGTGCCTGGCGCTGCCCGTTCTCCTCCCCACGGCCGGGTGGAGGTGGCATTTTTTCCTGGTTGGCATCTGCTTGCCAGCTGGAGTACAAAGGAATTCTTTTCCTCTGAAACGCTTCCCTGGTATGCAGGCATTAGACGTTTCAGGGGATTATTTAGACTAGCAGCAACTGTTTGTAACAGAGACAGTATAGCTGGTGATCTTTTATTTTTGGCACCCGTTGACTAATGTTAAATTGCAGTTGGAGGCCTATGGAAAATATGGGTGGTTTCTCCTGGGCCACAGAACAAACTCATTGTGTCCCCGCCAGCCGTACAACACAGCAAATGCTTTCCTAGTGAAGGGATGCTCACAATAAATAGCTCCTGAGCCCTGCTGCCAGGGTCAGGCCCTGCCTGCACTCTCCTATCCTGCACCAGGGAGCCCCTTGCTCCTTCCTCCCTCTCACCCCATCCTCCTCCTCCCCTCACCCAGCCACCCGCCATGGCCAGCGCTGGTGACACTCTCCTGAGGGCTGGGGAACCCTTTTAACCTGCCAAGTACCCACAGCCCTTTGAGCTACGCTTTTCGTTATTCCTTTCCCCCCATTTTTTAGGGCTGCTTTGCCGCCTCCCTGCAGCGCTTTGCAGTGGGTGGCAGCCACGGCCCCAGGCAGCCATGGCGGGCGCAGCCATAGGGCCCCTGCTAGCATCTGCTCTGCCCCCGCCCCAAACACCTTCTTGCACCCAGCTTCTTGCAACAGGGCTAGGAAATTAAGCTGGAGCAAGAGAAGGTTTAGGAAAGAGTTTAAAGCTCATGGTAACGGCCACAGATCCTCCCTCAGAGCCCCTCCTGGAGCTGACGGGGGGTCAGCAGGTGCCCCAGTAGCCACGTTCTGGCGCGGGTAAGACTGACTGAGCTGTTCTCGTCATTTAGAGCGGCACAGCCCCGGCACGGACCATGTCGGCGGCACTGCCGAAAGCCCCTTGCCGGCTGCTGAGCCCAAGCTGGAGGAGAAGGCAGCCGACGGCAGCCCTGAGGAGGAAAAAGATGGCAGCCCCATCAACACCTCCTTGCCCAGTGTCATCAAAGATGGACGTGGCAAGGGGGAGGAAGAGCCTGTGGGTGGCCTGAGCAGGGACCTGGGGCCAGGGGATGGACAGCCAGAGGAGACCATCATGGAGAAGGGCCAGGAGGGGCCTGGAAAGCCACAGGGCCCAGGCGATGACACCATGTTGGATGCCCCTGAGGCAGCACATCATGAAGAGAACCACCTGCCTGGGCCACATGACGGCTTCCCTGACCGGGAGGATGAGAAGCCCAGCACCAAGGAAGGAGCCTCTGAGGACCGGGGGCAGCCTGGGCAAGAGAAAATAGATGGGACAAGAGCAGTGTCTGCTCCAAAGAGGGGAGAGGAAGGAGGTGAACAAAGCTCAGAGGAAGATGACAAGCAAGGGGAGTCTGAGGAAGACGAACATGGTGAGTCTGAGGAAGATGGAGGTGAGGAAGAGTCTGAGGAGGAGGGTGAGTCTAAGGAGGAGAAAGAATCTGAGGAAGATGGTGCTAGGCCAGCAGGGCCAGAGAACAGAGATGAAGGGAGCGACAAGGAAGTGGTTGGTGCTTCTGGCAATAAGGGCAGTGGTGAACCAGAAGCTGCCAGCAAGAGAGAAGCCAGGGATGGCCCTGTCAGCTGCCATCACCCACCCTGTAGGGATGCAGCAGAAGACCCACCAGCAGCAGTGGAAAACCCACCAGCAGCAGCAGATCCACCAGCAGCAGTGGAAAACCCACCAGCAGCAGAAGACCCACCAGCAGCGGTGGAAAACCCACCAGCAGCAGCAGATCCACCAGCAGTGGTGGAAAACCCACCAGCAGCAGCAGATCCACCATCAATGGTGAAAAACCCACCAGCAGCAGCAGATCCACCAGCAGTGGTGGAAAACCCACAAGTGGCGGAAGACCCACCAACAGCAGAACTCTCTGCAGACAAGCCATCGTTGGCAGAAATGGAGAGCCCACCTGGCCACAGCACCCAGCCTGCTGCCACCAAGCCCTCGCGTGGCCAGATAGGTTGGAGTCTTTTCTTGTTGGTGTGCTGTAGCAGTGAGAGTGACCTACTATCAACCCCTGGCAGAGCTGAGCTTAGCACATTAAACTGCGCCTAGTGCATGGCCCTCTCCTAACGCTTGTGCTTCCCACGCCTGCCCCTAACCGCTGCACGGCTGGGCCGGCTGCAGGCATGGAGGGCACAGGCAGGAGCCCACAGAGGCCTGCAGTGCAGGTGCTCGTCACAGCGATACCAAAGCTGGCAAACATTTCCCTCGCTGTACTTTAAGTCCATGATTTCTCCTCTGGACTGTGGACATGGATAAGGTTTTTGTTCCCCAGGCTCCTTTCAGCACTCACAGATCGGTTAAAGGCTCTTTATCCTCCATCCTCAGAGTCCTCCAGACCACCAGCTCTCTTGATGCAAGGGCAGGACACTGCCCAGGCTGGTAGGTCTCTTGTCCACCAGCCTTTGCCTCATGGAGAAGGTGTGAAGAGGGATTCAGACTGACGAGTTTCCAAAGCATTGGCTCCAGCTGCGTTTGGTCACTGAAAGGCAGGCTAGATAAGGAGAACGGACACCCGCCATCACCATTTCCCAGAAATGCTTGTGGACTTTGGCCCACAGGTTGGGTAGTGACCTTCAGACCCAGCCGAGTTTTTTTCTGCTTCCCTCTGTAATGTCCCAGCTCAAAAATTTCACAATTTTGCTGAAAGGGAAACTCAGTTTGCTCTTGGTGGCTTTACTTGGCAAGTCAAAAGGTCTTCCTCAGCCCAACACTCGGGAGACACTGAGTACAGCCCCAGCATTTGGCTGTGCTCCACATGGCCCAGGTGTCCCCGGCCCAGCAAGCCACCACATATCTGTCCCCAGCCCTGTCCCCAGACCCCTCCTAAAGCCCAACACAGATCTCCATATCAAAAAGCACATGGAAATGCATGGGGCCTTTGGTGTGTGAGCACCTCTGGGGCGAGGACACCTCTGTCTCCCCATTTTGGAAACACCGGGGTGCCTAGCTCAGGTGGAGGCAGCCACCTCATGTTCCCGGGGCCTGGCATGGAGCCACTGGGTCCCCAGGGCCACTCTGACCCATGGCCTCACACAGAGGGCTCCAGCCTGATGTGGGAGCAGAGTGGGGAGAAGCCGGAGGCAAAGATTCCACCGGCAAAGCAGAGGCAGCCAGTCTCTTGAGAGCCACACTGGGTCTTGCATGCCCTCACATCTCTGTCTGAATGGGTAATTTTTTGGGGAAGAGGACAGAGAGGGAGAGCAGAGAGCGCTCACAGTCGAGGCTTAGCCCTGGAGGAGCCCCACTGCCGGGGAAGCGACAGGGTGGGCAGGGCCCCTGTCCCACAGCAGGTGCCACATGTACTCCTGCCCTGTGCTGCACCTCAGTCCCAGGAGCCCCTTTCAGGCACATTCTTTGCATCCTACACGAGCACCAGTTCCTGCTTTCCCTGGGGACACATTGCGTGCCTCCCTCACCGGCCCCTCCTCAGGGCCAAGCAGTTGGCCACGATGTTTCCCGCAGCAGCCACAGCCCTGGCAGCCTCCAGGAGCCTTTGCAAAAGAGAAACTGCACGATATGCCGAAAGCAGTGGTGGCTGCTGAAGCACCCGGTGGGTCTGTGGGCTCGAAGTGTGTGTGCTCCCCTGTTCTTCCTCCTCAGCAGTAGCTTGCGTGAGCTCCTGTGTGGATTCCCTCCTCCAGCAGTAACAGATCTTGCCTTTTTCCTCCAGAAGAGGTTGAAGATACCAGCGAGCCAACCAAGCGTGACCGGTCCCACTTGGAGAACACCCTCAAGCTGAACGAGGACAAGCCTGCCGATGATTTCTCAGGTGAGGGGGTCTGGGTAGCACCAAGCCCTGCACGTCCTGCTCCTTCAGTCCATCCCATCCCTGTCCCTGCAGGACAGGCTCCATACCTTTCTGCTGCACCAACAGTGCGGATGGGATTTCCCACTCTAGAGTGTTTCGGTTTTACCCTTACTTCTTGAAGGTCCAGCAACACTGTGTTTTCAATAACAGCCCTTTTGCTGTTCTTGGGCTAACATACTTCAGGTGTTTTAAAGACAGCTCCAAGGGCATACAAGAATTACGAGGGTAGAGAGGCTGTAAACTGAAGATAATAAATCAGCCCAGTCCAGCCACACTGCTGCCCAGAGAAACCCAGGGCAACTTGCAATAAAGGGTTTGGATTTTGATTCCAATTATTTATTTGGTTTTGCTATCATAAGGCTTGTTTCTTCTGGCCCCATGGGCAGTCCAAACTGCAAAGACAGTGATTAAAGCTGCTCTGGAAAAAGCTCCTTCTTTCTCCAAGCCAACAGCTTAAGGACTGTGCCACGGGTCTCCGGCACTGTGGTGAAGAGATTTCAAGTTCATGGGTGTTGAATGCTAAACAACTTTAATGAGAGATGTTCCTTCCATCAGTGGCTGGCACGTGCAAGACCAGCAGCAGATGGGGACAGTGCCCAGCAGGAAACATTAGCAGGAAGGGGCATCAAAATGCATGACTGGGATTAGTTTGGCCAAGATTTCAACTGTGAGCCAAGGCTCTTGATCCACAGTTGGGTCACCCTCAAGGTCTGCAGGGAATGCCCAACAGCTTACCCAACAGGGATCCAACCAGAGTGGCGTGGTTCGCCTTTCACCCATCCAAATGCTTCTGCCCTTGCAGGAGTACTGCAGCGGCTGAGGAAGATCTACCACTCCTCCATCAAGCCCCTGGAGCAGTCCTACAGATACAACGAGCTGAGGCAGCACGAGATCACAGGTAATGCCGCGGGCAGCAGGGTCTCCGGCACAATCAGGTTGTTGACATGCAGATAACAGCGTGAAAAGCAGATCATGGAAAGGCTCAGATAGTTTGTCTAACTTTACAGCTTCCCAAGAAGGCCATGAACATGCTGGTCTTAGAGGACATGCCCTAGTGAACCCAGCGGCAGGCATTCCTGCATCTGCCTTAGCCCATCTGCTGTCAGGACCATCTGTGTAGGCTGAACATTGAACCCTGCCTGCTCTGGGTCCTCCACCTGCTCAACATCAGTGCCCTGTACCCATGCCAAGCAGAGATCATGGCCCAGGGAAAAAGGCTTGGCAAGGAAGCTTAGGACCTCTCAAGGCTGGGGTTGAGCTTCCTGAGGGTGGCTGGAGCTGGCATCCTTCCTGCTCATCCTTCCTGGGACACAGCCATGTGGGCAGGGTATTCCTCAAGCTTAGCAGCCTTTGCTCATCCTGGGAGTTAGAGTTTCCACCCCTTGGCAACCACAGACTCATTGGATCAGGTGAGCAGGTCCCTGTGGCCACAGGCATTGTCTTAGGCTGAGCCCCAGTAGCACGTGTCCCTCCAGAAGAAGAAAGTGCAGCACTGGCCCCACGATGCTCGGAACTACAGGAAGCTCTCGTGACCCATACGGCAAAAGCAGCCTCATTTTCAAAGCACGGATGGCTCAAGCCCAAGTCTGAGGTCCCTGTTCACTGGGGTAACTCTCCTGTGAGCCCCTTCCCAAGCCTTGTCCTGAGACACGGCCAGATGTCCCCTGTGCCTTGGCTGGGCAGGCAGGGGATGCTGGAGTCCCTGCCGCCTGTGTCCCAGGGCTACATGTCCACATCAGCCTCCTGTCAGGGTCCCTCCTTGTCCTGAAGTTCTGCCTCCCTCCCTGGATTTCCAGCCTCACATACCTCCAGGTCAGCTCCCAGCACAACGTGTTGTGTCCCATATGGAACCCTCCCAGCAGTGCAGATGCAAATCCAGAGCTGGTAACCCACAGTCACAGCCTCCTGGCCCCAAAGGAAGGGTGCATGGACACTGCAGTGCATACAGCCCTTAGCTCAAGCGTGAGAGGTCTTGGCCACACTCCCCTCAGAAATGTTTCTCCTGCTACCAAACTCCTCAAAGCACCTCTGACACCCCAACACTGGCACACACAACCCCATCCTGAAAAGCTAAGGCACAGCAGTTTGCCTTTAATACCCACAGATCCAACTTGTCCAAACCCCCTATTAGCAGTGTAATTAGAGAAACCTGTAAATGAGGTAGAGAGTTGGCCCAAGGAGCCCTTTTGACCTTACGAGGCAGGTGAGGACATGGTGGGGCTGAGGGAGTCTTCTTGCTGCTCCCTCTGCATAGTGACCCTGTCCTGCGTGGGTTCATTGCAATGGTGGTGTCCCTGCAGGCTGGGAGATGCCCCCAGGCTCTCCCCTTGTGTCCCAATCCATGGCAGGGGGAGGCTGGAGTGTGCAGAGTTGCCAGCTCAGCTGGCTGGGAGGAGCAGGACAGCTGGGAGAGCAGCAGGGCAGGACTGTCATGGAATATATGTGACCTTTGGAGGTGTAAGCCAATATAGAGGGGTGCCGTCGCAAGCGCCTTCACCCCTCCATTACACGGAAGCCCTCCATTTTGTCTCCCCTCCCATCAGCTCTACTTGAGTGCACCAGTCGGTGTAACCCAAGCAGCCCCTCTGCTCCTCGCAGCTCGCAAAAACACCCGTGTGGCTGAGTGTCACCTGTCGTGGGGGAGCTGCGGCCGCCACCCTCAACCCAAGACTCTGAATTGTCAGGTTGCATCCCAGAAAACTCACCCCACACCCTCCACTTACAGCATGTTTAAGCCTGGCGGGTGTAATCTCCTTTTCCCTGCCTGCCACCCTCCCGCGTCTCCGCTCTGCCATCCCACATGGGTGCAGGCACATTCCAGCTGGGTATGTCTGTGTGCTTGGTCACAGCACAGCCGCCTTGGAGGGACTGTCCCTAGCTCAGGGGTGAGGGACTCTCCCAGTCTGGTGATGGGAAGCTTGCTGTGAAGTCATGCCAGTTTGTGGTGCATGTTGGTGACCCTAATTACTGTATATGTGCCAATTAGCAAGTGTCCCTGTGTAGGGAATGACCTCCCAGTGGCCATCACCAGTCACTCTAGGGCTGGATATGGATAACCACACTGCTGGGGTGGTCAGGACACTTGTTGGGATTCATTGCTGTCCTAACCACAGCTTCTTGGGCTTCATTTGCTCTGTGAACGTTGCTGGGGAAGGCAATAACTCTGCTGAGTGGGGCAGGAGGGTTGGGGTGCTGTCTCAGATGCAGCAGCTCTCCTAGGGCTGCTCCCCCAAACCCCATCCCCGGTGTGCCGGGCAGACTGGGGTTTGGTGCTTGTCCTGGTAACTGTGGGTGTTGTTGCTCACAGACTGTAACTCCTCCTCTGCTGCTGGGAATGTGGCCGTCTCTGGCTTTTCCTGCCCACAAGAAAGCCAGGGCCAGTCTTGAGCTCCCTCCTCTGCCTGGGCCAGACCTAGGCCGCGTCCCTTCTTCGACTCACGGTACCTTTTCTCTCTCCCCGTGTCCCCTGCTAACAGCTTACCCTGGACGCACCCTGGGCTCCTCCGCCACAGGTTGGTATCGCTGCCTGCTGCCTGCATGCTGCCAGCGCTGCCTAAGCTCTTCACTGGCCTCCAGCTTTCCTGTTCACCTGCCCCAACAAGACCACACTGTCCAAGCACCGAGCAGACCCCAGTTATCAGTGTTCCATGGCACTTGCGGGAGCCATTGTCCCCAGCCCTGCCAGAGCTTGCCATGTGTGTCACTGCACTTGTCTGTCCCAGGCCTGACTGTGCATCTCCACCTCACCCAGGCTTTGACACCTTTCCTTCTTGGGTTAAGCCTCAAGAGGTTGCATATTCCTGAAGTGGTATTTCAAAGGTGTTTGAGGTGGACCTGTGGGCTGACCTACCACCCATGGCATGAGCTGGAGGAGCTCAGCAGATAACACACCCTGCAGGGGAGCTCTTCCCACCCTTCACCCTCCTACATGCAGAAACTTCCCAAAATGTCCACCCTTGATCCCCCCAGATGCATTTTAAGCCGATGAGCCCGCAGCAGCTGTCCCAGTAACACAGGCTGGCCCCTGTGCGGCAGCCTCAGCCCCCTGGGGAGCCAGAGCTGGCTCCTGTCCCTGCCTGTCCCGCTCGGGGTGTGCTGCCAGCCCCCCCGGAGAAGCAGGAGATGGGAGATTGGCCAAGAAGCACCAGCCAACTCCCATCTCTTCCCCTGGATCCAGTGCTGGGCCATGGGGATGATGTCCCTGCTGAGACATAAGGCAGGGAAATCCCATCTTCTGGCTCTCATGTCCTACCTCATGGACCCCACTGCCAGATCCTGCAGGAATGGGTTTGTCTGCACCCCGGTCCCAGATGCAGTGGAGCCCTAGCAGCGCCTGGAGGGCCTGTGGCTCTGTGTCATGCCAGCGTGCCGGCAGCAGAGAGGGTTGTAGATAAATATAGCATATTTCGATAGCTGTCTTATCTGCATCTCTAGCTGCAGGCGCACAGACGCGTGCGTGCGTGCTGCTTGCGTGGGCGTACGTGCGCGGGGAGCAGGGCGCGGAGGCAGGCGCAGGCAATCTGCAGCCACGTGTGGCTTGTCCCTCCGTCTGCGGGCACACGTGCTGTGAGGATACTCGTGGCTTTCCGTGAGCAATCCGGCCACCCCTCCGAGGGCTGCGGAGCGGTGCATCCGTGCTGTAGACAGAGGGGCCGGCAGTGTTCGTGGTACAGGGATGGAATGGCAGTGTGTGCAGTGTTGGGAGAGTCTCCCCCGGTGTTTTGGCCTTCCTGGGTGGTGCGAAGGCAGAGCAAGACCTTAGTGCCTGTGGCTCAGTCTGAACAAGGAGAGCTGCGTCCCCCACTTCGTGTAGCATCCTCAGCACAGACTTGCACAGCGGAGGGTGAGCTGACACCAGGCACTTCTGCTGGGCTTGAGCACAAGGAGGGAGAAGACCCACGCCAGGGTTAATCCCAGCCCCAGAGCAGTCCTCAAGCCCAAGGGCAGCCTGGTACTGCAAGCAACATGGAAAAACCTTCCAAGAAGCCACTGCTCTGGGAAAAAAAACCAACTTTTTGGGCATTCAAATTGCTCCTACTCCCAGAACTGAACAGTCCAAGACAAATGCAGGTTCTGCAGAGGGAGACATGACCTTCCTGGCCTTGTTTGCCTGGTGCTTTGCCAGATCACAGCATGTTCTTTACCCTGAAAACCTGGCAGCTTAGAGAAGCTGTATTTTAGGCTGCTGTGTTTTAAGCAGGACCACAGATGAAGGGGTGTAAGGTCTGAGGACCCTCCTGCTCACAGGCAGGGCCTGATCACGCACCGGCATGCAACTGCTTCAGTGAACACCACTGGGACACGCCTGGCTTGGGCCAAGATGAACTTGAGCTGGGATGAGCTTGATCAGAGATGGGTTTGAGCTGGGAGTGAGTCAGGCTGGCTGGGAGCGAGCAGCCACAGGGTGGCTGGAGAGAGCTGCTGTGATGGAGCTGCTGCCATCCCTGCCCTGCAGCCGGCAAGGACTGGCTCTTTTCTCCTGCCCGACCACCGCGGTGACACACAGGGGTGCTGAACAGACATAGTGGGGGGGACGTCATAGGGATAGATGTCAGGCCAGCACCCTCCTGGGTGGGAGATGCTCTCCCAGTCCCTGGGCAGGAGCAAGGATGACCCACGCACGGCCGCACACCCTTGGAGCTGCTGTGTTACCTGGAGCGCTGCAGGGAGCCAGTGCCTGGTGTTGCTCACAAAGCCCATGGGGTGCCAGCTCCCAAAGCAAGGAGTGGAGATGGGCTCAACGATGTGTCGGTGACCCGGCTGGGGGGCTGCCTGCATCCCTGCCCATCTCGGCACGGTGGGGCAAAGGTGGGGACATGGATCAGAGCCGGGACACACGGGCTGCCTGTGTTCACACACCACGCCTGGCCAGGAACGTGTTATGAAAGAGCAAGCGGGGACCCGCCCCAAGCCTCTGGCACAACATCACAGGGGATAATAATAATAATAATCCAAAACCCAATTAAAGCTAGCAAGTGAACAGAGCAGCAATGATAGAGTGGCACAGAGGAATGATTAATAACGAAAATCCAAGTTTCAACATTTGTTTTTGTCCTGCATGAGAAGAAAACTTTGGATCTCTGCAGCTTGCAGGCAGGGAGCAGGCAGGGAGCAGGCAGCAAGCAGGGCCATCTCGCAGTCTGCATGCGGCCGACCTGCTTTGGGGAGGAGGGTTGAGCTGCATGGACACAGCTATGCCCCATGGAGAGATGTCCCCAGCCCATTCCCTTCGCCAGCAGTGGGATGGTGGCCTTGCGATGGGCAGTTGAAGGCAGGAGGGGGCTGACAAGTCCTGCCTGACTCCTGCACCCGTGGTTGGATGTGTTCAGTGCAGAGCTGACATGCAGTGCCCTCCAGCACTCTTAGGAGCAGGAGCTCAGCACCACATGGGTTCTGCAGCTCCCCTGCCTTGGAGATGGATCCCCAGCTTGCTGGAAAGCTGCCGGTTCCTGCGCGGGCAGCAGCCATGGAGCAGCGGGGTCTCTCGGCCACCACAGGGAAAACAGCTCTGTTTTAGGAGTGGGGCCAAGCAGAGGGTGCCGAGGGCAGCGCGGGTCCCGCAAGGGCATCTCCTTGCCATGGGGAAGGCTCAGCCCTGGCTGTGGGACAGCAGCTCCAGCTCCTCCTGTGGCTCCCAGCCCCTCCCCTGGATGGATTCCTGCTGGCAGCGGGACAGACCCACTCCCACCCTGAGCACAGGATGGGGATGAGGAAGGTTACCACTAATGAGAACCCTCTCATCCAATTTTTACTTCCATTTCTGGCCTGACTTGGTCTCAAGCTGACCAGCAGGCTCCCGGCTCTCCTGAGCACATCTTCAGGGCTGGCACAGCTCCTATGGCCCTGCCAGCTGCCTGCCATGAGCCCTGCTTGAGCAGGGATTGCTCACAGGGCAGTGGCTGTGCACTTCCAGGGACCCCCGAGTTCCCAGACCGATTGTGTGGCATCAGGACAAGTCCTTACGGGCCATCACCAAGTTGGTGAAGGATTTAGAAAGTTGTTTGGTTTGTTCAGCCTGGAGAAGAGGAGACTGAGAGGAGACCTCATGGCAGCTACAGCTTCCTCACAAGGGGAGGAGGAGGGGCAGGAGCTGCTCTCTTCTTGTTGGTGACCAGTGACAGAACCCAAGGAAATGGCAGGAAGATTCACCAGGGAAGGTTTAGGTTGGACATTAGGAACAGGTTCTTCACCCAGAGGGTGCTGCAGCACTGGAACAGGCTCCCCAGGGAGGTGTCATGGCCCCAAGCCTGGCAGCATTCAAGAAGCAATTAGACAGTGCCCTCAGTCACATGGTGTGAATTTGGGGTGTGAATTTGTCCTGTACAGAGACAGATGTTGGACCCGATGATCCTTGTGGGTCTCTTCCAACTCAGGACATCCTATGATTCCACGATCACCAGCCTCTTTGAGCCCCTTAGCAAACTGCAGGACTTGAAGAGCGTGGGATGGGGACTGTACTTCATTTTCCTCCCACCTTTCCCCAAGCCCGGCGCAGGGCTGTTTGCCCAGCCTGCCCTCCCCACGCCAGGATGGAGCCTCCCACCCAGCCCACACACAGGCAGGGACGCTCTGCCCGACCGGGAGTCACGGCCCAGGGGCAGATCCCTGCTGGGGTATGGTGGAAATGCAATGCAGGCAGCCGAACCAAGGCTCGCACCGTGCTTACCAAGCACCGTAGCATAGTATTGCTCCTCAAACCACGCAGCTCTTTTTGCACGAGGCATTTGCCTGGTTGTGGCATGGCCACCTCCTGCGCATGTCCCATGCTTTGTGGCAGGTGCCTTCAAACAGCACTCCCCCCGCAGCCAGCCCCAGACTCACTCCAGCTAAACCAGAACAGAACTGAGACAAGATTTAAAAGACCTTCAGGTCCTTCTGTACTCTGAGAAAGGCTCAACCTCAAAGAAGGTCAGAGAAAGTTCGCTCTTGCTGCAGCGAGGTGGGGTGTCCCGCAGAGCATGGTGAGCTCCCGCTCCTGCAGACACTGGGGCCTGTCGCTGGGCAATGCCTTGGCTCGCAAATGGCTGGTGGCCCCAAAAGGGTGGCTGTTTCCCCGGCAGCACCGCCGGGCCGCTCAGATGGGATGCTCATTACAGCCGGGAGTAAATCGCGCGGCGGCGACGGCTATTGTTTCTTCACTTCCTCTTGTTATTTCCCCTCTCCGCAGATGGGGAGATCACTTCCAAGCCAATGGTGCTGTTCCTGGGACCATGGAGCGTTGGCAAATCCTCCATGATAAACTACCTCCTCGGGCTGGATGACACTCCGTACCAGCTCTACACAGGTACCATGCTCACCACTCTCTCCCGGCTCTGCCCAGGGCGTGCTGGCACCCACATTTCTGCGTCCGTGTGGTCAGCAATTCCCGGCCACATCTATTCCATCTCCCCATTACAGCAGGGAGGTTGCGATCTGGTCTGTGCCACCTGGCTGTGGTGCCATAGGAGGGAGAGGTTCCCCACCATCGCCCAGGGCCTGTCCACCCTCCCCAGGGAGGTGGTGGGCGTCTCACCCCACAGCATCCCCATCCCACAGCATTCCCATCCCACAGCATCCCCATCCCTCAGCACAGGGCTCACCGCTTCCAACCCTGACCACGAGAGCAGCAGTCACATCGCAAGGGCAACTCACCCTTGTCTTCTCCCCTTCCTTCCTCATGTGGAGCTAATTAATTCACCCTCCCAGGAGAGCAGTCGTTCCCCTTCCCTCCTCCCTGCTCCCACGGATGCCATCTCACAGCTGAGTGCAGCTGCCCATGGCCAGCTCTGCAGCAGGGCGATGAGGGCTCCTGGGAGGTAGTTCTCCAGACCCCCCAGAAGATAGCCCTGATAGCATTTTCTCAAGAGGTTTGGCAAGAGTTTCATGGCCCTGCTGCTTGCCTTCCCCCAGCATCTCTTGGCAAGTGAGCGATGCTCCTGAGCTCCCCGGCTAGTCCCAGGCCAGCCCTGTCATGTCCATTGCCCAGCATGGATTTCAAAGCTCTGCTGCTCCTCTTGTTGCTGGGCAGGGGCAGAACCCACCACCTCCGAATTCACTGTCATCATGCACGGCCCCAAGCTGAAGACCATCGAGGGCATCGTGATGGCTGCCGACAGTGCCCGCTCCTTCTCGCCCCTGGAGAAGTTCGGGCAGAACTTCTTGGAGAAGTTGATAGGGATTGAGGTGCCCCACAAACTGCTGGAGCGAGTCACCTTCGTGGACACACCGGGCATCATTGAAAACCGCAAGCAGCAAGAACGAGGTAGGAGTTTACTGGGTTCGTCTAAGGGACTCTAGAGAAGAGCCGTATGTTACCAAAGGGGTCTTGCACTAGAGGCAATGGCTGCCCATAGCTACGGCAGCAGCGGCTGAGACCTGGGGAACATACCCAAGTATCATCAACTAGAGCAGCTGTTTCTGCTGTTTGGAGGTGTGTGAGATAGGCATTTTGGCAAAGTGTTCCCTGGGGACTCCTCGGGCTGATGAATCTCTGCCTCAGCTCAGCATTTAATGCCTTGTTTGTCACCCCTGGAGCCGGCTTTGCCAATGGCTGGTGCTATAGCAGGACTGAGAGAAGCACCAGTCCACATCCCCACAGCACCTGGGGTGCCAGAACAGATCAGAAGGGCTTCTTGACCCACTTGGTGCCCACTGGGGGAAAGCAATGATGTGGCCAATATCTGCTCAGAGCAGCAGTGGGAATCTAGCCAGCAGCAAGGAGAAGGAAGGTTTGGAGGTGAGGCTGAGGGAGACACGTAGTTGCAGGTCCAGACACACAGGGATGGGTTTTCATGCCAAGAAACTCTGAAGTGTTTTCAGCACATGAGAAACAGGTTCTGGGCTGCATTGGAAGTCGGCTGTGTCCCACACCCCGTCCAAACCAGACAGGGTGTGAGGCATGGCAGGATTGAGCTTTATCTGTCCCTTGACCTGAAGGGACTAATCCTGTGCTGGTCATTTCTGCTGGATTTCTCTTTCCTCTCCTCAAGGTTACCCATTCAACGATGTGTGCCAGTGGTTCATTGACAGAGCTGATCTCATCTTCGTTGTCTTTGACCCTACAAAGCTAGACGTGGGCTTAGAGTTGGAGATGCTGTTTCGCCAGCTGAAGGGTCGTGAGTCTCAGATTCGAATAATCTTGAACAAAGCTGACAGTCTGGCTACCCAGGAGCTCATGAGGGTCTACGGTGCCTTATTCTGGAGCCTGGCTCCTCTCATCAACGTCACGGAGCCACCCAGGGTGTATGTTAGCTCCTTCTGGCCCCACGAGTACCACCCGGATACCCACAAAGACCTGTTCCTCAAAGAAGAGATATCACTCCTGGAAGATCTCAACCAAGTGATTGAGAACAGGATGGAAAATAAGATTGCCTTCATACGCCAGCACGCCATCCGGGTGCGCATCCACGCCCTTTTGGTCGATCGCTATCTACAGACCTACAAGGACAAAATGACCTTCTTTAGCGATGGAGAACTGGTGTTCAGGGACATTGTGGAAGATCCTGACAAGTTCTTTATCTTTAAGTCCATTCTGGCAAAGACCAATGTCAGCAAATTTGATCTCCCCAACCGTGAGGCTTACAAGGACTTCTTTGGAATCAACCCCATCACCAGTTTTAAGCTGCTGTCTCAGCAGTGTTCCTACATGGGAGGGTGTTTCCTAGAGAAGATCGAGAAGGCCATCACTCGCGAGCTTCCTGATCTCTTGGGAAGCATCGGCTTGGGGAAGAAGCCCAATGTTCTGTCCTGCGACATCACTGGCTGTGGTGAAACCCCAAAGAATCGCTACAGGAAACCCTAAGGTGTTCTGTAATACAACCATCCACGTGTTCCTACTGGTGAATGAGCTTATGTCTTATCTGTCCAAGAAGCCGTGGTTTGTTAACCCTTTGAGTGCCACACTGGCAGAGGCTACTGTACGATGAGGACTTTGAGTCATTGACATCGATGGCAGGGGAAGACGGGTGGGCATAAGAAAGAGAATAAAAACTGTGAATTCCTGTCATTTTATCTTTGTTCTTTCAAGTAGAAGGCAATGTTTAAGCTGTAAGTATGAGCAATGCACGGTGAGCTATAACTGTAGCTGCTTTTTCACTGGTGCCAAAAGTGCGCAAACAGGAATTTCAGCCTCTGCATCCCCAAAGCTGGCAGGGAAGGAGAATGAGGGCACGGTGTGAGAGCACAGGGGGGACCGGTGACGCACTAACCAGGGCATCACCAGCAGCCCCGGTAAAAAGCGCTGGGCAAGGAAAGCAAGGCCATGTCCCAGCTGTTTTCAGACACAAACATCCTACGAATCTCCGCAAATATTGATCTTGTTTTTCTTTCCAAGACTTTTAGGTCGCCTGGTGAGTTCGCCTTTCACTTAACAGCTGAGTTGAACTTCTGCAGCCTTCACCTGGGTGTTCGCCTTAAGAAGGGGCTTTTGCAGGGTCATTTGTAGTTCCAGACAGGTAGCTGTGGTGCGATTTGCAAGTCCATGTCAGAGGAAGAAGTGGGCTGGAAAGAAGCTGCCAGCAGTGGCTGAGCTGTGCTGGAGGAGGAGGGCCTGCACCCCACATCACACAGTCCCTCAAGGGGCTGAGAGCAGGTTTTGCTCTCCCTGGGCCAGCACAGGGACAGGCACTTGGTGCTTGCGTGTGCCATTAACCTCAAAAACCTGTGCTGGTGAGTCAAACCTGAGGATCAGCAGGGATCCCAGGGTTAAGGGTTTGGCAGTTTGATGTTGTTCAAGTTGCTGTTTCTTCAGTCAGAGCCCCATGGTTTTGTGCTCTGTGCCCATCTGCTGATCTCTTCTCCTCAGGACAATCCAGGCAGGTTTCTGTGGCTTGTTTGCCAAACTTTCCCCATTTTAGCCACTTGTTGGCTCGTGTCTGCGTGCCAGCGCATAGTCCTGGGAGGAGAAGGGGTGTTTCTTTGGAAGTACCCAAGCAGGGCAAGGTTCCCCATGGACAGCCGACCTTGAAACCTGTCAGTGAAAGCCAGGGGATTAGGAGTGGCCTCATCACTTGTCCCTCATGGCCAGCACAGCTGGCTGCCAAGCCAAGCACAAACCAGCCAAGAGGTAGATGTTGCACTGGATGGAGACTGGCGCCCTGAAGCCCACTGGTGACCTGCTGAACGTCCTTTCTCCTTCGTCCTGCCAAACGACCACAGCTAGCGCTGCTCTCCAGGGAACCTCTGGAGCAGAGGGACTTAGCTTTGACAGGAACAAGAAGATGTGGATGTGCCAGCTGAGGCAAGAAAAAGGCAAAAGGAATGAAAGAGGGAAAGAGAAAGCTGGGAGTGAAGGCTCTATTGTGACGGGAAAGGTGTGAAGGGCATCACCCCTTGTCTCTATGTGCCCAACGGGACATGGGCTAGGGCAGAAGGTCCATGGGAGCTCCACGTCCCCCGGCACTGAGGCCAGGCACTGCAAAGAAGGAGTCCCCTCAAGTCCAGGTGAGTTTGGGGGGGACACTGACCCAGGAATTTCCATGCTCCTTGCCCCTGCTTCAACATAGGACTCTGCCTTTGAACTAATGAAGACAAGACCCAGATTTACATCCAAACACGGGAGGGGGCATGGCTTGTGCAGAGGGATTTTGTCCGCTGCGCAGCGAGGACCAGAGGTATGAGTGAAAGCGAGCAGAGTGTCAGGGAAAGCAGCAGCCAGAGCAGCCTGGAGAGGAGTGATGTGCTCGTGAATCAGCGCCATGAGGTCTCAAACCTGCCTCAGAGCTGCTGCCCCGCTCCGCTGCTGTTCCCTCTTCCTTGTCCATGATCCTGTTGTTCATTGGCATCCCGCTCTGCCTCATCCACTCCTCCTCACCTCTCACTCCTCCGCTGGGCTGGTCTGCACAGTTTTCTTAAGAGCTAATGGGACAGAAACACTGACGGAAATGTGCTAATATTGTCACTGTCACTGTTGTCACGGTCTGTGTCGCTGTCATGGCAAGCAAAGGCCATCAAACATCTCTATTTGCAAGTGCTGTATTGCGCCATCTCTTTCCTTGTCGCCCTGTCCCCTCAAAGCCTGTGGGCTCTGGGGAGCCCAGGGAAAGGGCCCCCCATCCCAGGAAGGAGCCGTAACTCTCCCTTATGGCCTTGAACCCGAAGGCACCATCACTCTGCTCTCAGGCTGCTCCCATCGTTCTCCCCATCCCTTCCTTGTTTTCCACTTCTTTTGCTTTACTCTCCAGCTCCTTCCCTCCTCTCCTCCCTTTCTCTTCCCTTCAGCACCTGCGTCTCCCGCACCCCATGTCCGGGATGGGGCTCCTCTGTGATGGCCAAAACCTTTTTTCTTCTCCCAATATTGTACATTAAGGCTCTCTTTCCAAAGCAATAGCAGCGGTCTTCTGAAGCCGAGGCTGTTTTCTGCTCCCTGTGACACACATGCTGCCTCGGGGAGATGCCGACACCGAGATGTTTTCTCTCCCGTGGATCCAAGTGGCTGTTAGTCCCAAGAGGATTGTGGTCCCCGGCCCAGCTCTCTCTGAGCTTTCTTAGGAGCGCTCTGGGAATCTGGGGGTGGAAACGGGGAGGAGAGAGACCTTTTCACTTCGCCAAGAAACCCCAAGCTCCCACATCCGTGGTGCTGGGGGGTGAGTGTCTCGCCCAAGAGCATTGCAAAAGGGAGGGAGCTGGGACACAGGCCCACATAGATACCCATGATCATGTGCATTGGGATAAAACTGTCAGCTTGAACATCGTCTTGTCTAATAAAACCTGGTATTTTCGAACATGCTCCCTGGAGACGCTTGTTTTGTTTCTCTTGCTGGTGCAGTGGAAGCACCGGGGCCGGGGTGGCCGGGGGGCTGCAGCTGTCTCCTTCCCCAGACCCCGGCCTCGTACCCATCCCTTGCATGGGACCTGATGGTCACACCTGAGCCATGCGGTTGTTTTTTCCAATCTGGCTTCCCGTGGCATAGGCACAAACTTGCAAAGCAAACCCCAGCTCCTTTATTTTGCACTTCAGGGCAGCACAACATCCCCTGATGGGACAGATCCTCGTTCCCACCTGCACCACGAAATGCCCTTTAAACCCGCTTTGTGTGTGTTCCTTCTCCTTCTCTTCTCGCAGAGCCCCAGCCATACTGAGCACTCAGGGAGAAAAGCCAACCCTCCCCTCAGCCACGGGGACTGCGGTCCCCTGGGGCCCGGCACAAACCCGGCTCTGATTCATCTGCGGGGGCTCCGGCACAAAGCCCCGAGGAGAAGCAGGAGCCGTGGGGCTGGCGGTGAGCGCCGGCAGCCGCAGGGCTGAGTCACGGCCGTGGGCCCACGCGCGCCATGGCAGGTAGGAGCCTGTGACTCAGCCTCGCCGGCAGCGCCGCGCACGGCTCGCCCGCCTGGGCGGCAGGGTGGGCTGGCAGGGATGCTCTGCGTGGCGGATGCTGCTCCCCGCTCCAGCATCACGTTTATGTCCTGCCTGCCCCAGCCACTGCCTCAGGGAGAGCCACCTGGGTGGGACCTACAGAGGCTGGATGTCACCTCTGTCCTCTGCCTGGTGGCAAAGGCACCGGCAGCCATGGAGGACCATGGAGGAGGGCAGGGGGCTGGGAACCAGGGCAGAGGGAAGGGGCTTGAAGACCACGGTACAGGGCAGGGGGTAAGGGACCATGGAGAAGGGCAGGGGTTTGAGGACCGTGGAGGAGGGCAGGGGGCTGAGGACCAGGGGGGAGGACAGTGGGTTGGGGGCCAGAGCAAACACCGGGGGCTCTCACCAGCCACCCAGTGAGAGGCAGATGGAGGCACCATCCCACCAGAGGCTGGGGCTCAAACCGCTTATTGTAACGCTACTGCCTGGCCTGGCTGGCTGGCTGTCCTTCCAACTATCTGTCTCGCTCACTGATCAAAATGAGTTGTTCCAAGAAAGCTGGAAGAGGAGAAGGAATGTCTCACTCAGCCGTGGCTTCCTTTAGAAAGTCTGGAAAAACTGTGGCATCTCAATGTGTGTGAAGATCTGCCGAGAAGCACATTTTCCTTCCAAAGCTGCTTCAGAGATGTGAATCATGAGCCGGTAACGCTCCTGGCAGAAAGAAAACTGATTCCTCTGAGACATAGTGCCGGCAGCAATTCTGCCATATCTCTTGGATGGAAAAGACAAACATTTATCATAGAGACATGGCTGGGGAAGAGCTGCTGGTGCTGCCAAGAACCCTGTGGTGCCCAGACCCTGCCTGTACCTGGGTTGCTCCTGCCAGGAGAAGCCTCGAGCAGCTTCCCCAAAGGTCTCCCAAAGCCCGGTGGCGACATTGCCAACATTTAAACACAAGCCAAAGGGTTTATGGTCCCCTTTGCTGCCCTCCACAACCTCAACCCCTTGGCTGCATCTCTGCATTTCGGGGATGAAAATACCCTGTATCCCAGCAGGCTGTTTCTGATGATGCCGATCCAATTTCTGGGTTTTTACAGGGATCCCATTGCACGTTACAGGGAGAGACGGGGAGGGGATGCCCGAGCAGATTGCTTTTTCTTGCTGTGTGCTCAAGGCCCCAGATTCTCGCAGTTATGAGCCAAACTCCACACCGCTCCAGCCATAACCATGGCAGAGCACCTGACTTTGGCCATAAACGGAGAAGGTGAGGATTCATTGCCCCTTTCATTGGAAAAGAACCTAAAACCTTCAGAAAGTTCTGCTGAAAGCTGGAGAGGGTTTTTCTGTAGCCTCACAAAATGGGGGGATGGAAGGCTGGCAGTTCAACAGAAAAGCACATTTGGATGCTGAAAATGGAAGAGGTGAGAGGGAGGTGGGTGGTGGGCCAGGACCCTGGGGGTCCCTGGGAGCAGAGGAGGGAGCAGAGGCCTGCAGGGTGCTCACGTGCTGCCTGTCCCCACCGTGAGCCTGCGCAGCACGGGAGGCAGTCCAGAGCTAAGTTACAGTGGATTCACACACAATTATTGTTCCAAAACAAGTATCTCGCTTGTGATTAACTTTCCTCCTTCTTCCAGCACCTGAAATAAAGGCGCTGGGACAGCGAGGCGGCTGGAGCACGTCAGCCCAGCACTCCTGCACGCGCTGCTCCGTTTGGCTGCGCCTTTCCTAACACATTCATTAGCGGTCATTTAATTAGAGGATGCAAAAATGAGCTGTTCCGAAATACTAAATACCTACATGCAAAATGTGCAACGGGCAATTAGTGCTACTAATGAGAGAGGGAGGCACGGCGGCAACAACAGGAAAAATACAGCAATGTCCCAGCAAACCTGAGACCCAACCTGGCTCAGCTGCCTGCAGCGACCTGGAACTGTCCCAGCGCCTTTTGGGGCACAGGCAGAGAAAATTAAACACAGGTGGGCGAGCTGATGGTGAGCGGCTGTTCCTACCCAGGGGTGTCCCAAACCACCCGGAATTCACAGCAAAGGCTGTCAGAAGGGATGGGAAGGGGTTGCTGGCACTGCTAGGACTTGAACTCTGGATCTAAATTCAGCAGGATGGGGAAGCCCATTGCTGTCCATCGACTTTCTGGTGCTGTTTGCCTGGAGATGGGAATTAATGGGGCTGAGCATGTGAACCGAGCACTCCTGAGAATGGGGAACGCTGCCGGCTGCTTCCCAGTAGCTGTGATTACTTGTTATTAATATTAAATTCAGCACTTTTATGCAGGATGGAGAAGTGTTTAGGCAGAATCCTAGCTTCTGTCCTACCTGTCATTAAAAAACATGGCAAATAAGCTGCAATGGAAGGAATTAAGAGTAAATGCATCCTCTGTAAGTGGCTTCAGCCCTCCATGGGCATCTGTGTCCCACCGTTTCTTCTTTGGCCGGCTGAGCTACTTCTGTTTCCCTTCTTCTCATGACGAATACATTGCTTTTTCTCCTTAATCCTGCCCACAGCTCCCGACGGCGGCAGCTCAAGCAGGAAGGACCCTTTGCAACCGATGGAAATTTCATGTCAGCTGCAGCCCCAGCTCGGCCAAAGCCAGGGCTGTGTGCCGGGTACTTGCCCACCCAGCTGGTCGCTGATGCTCTTGCTCCTGCTTTGCAGCCAGCACCGGAACAGGGTACAAGCCATACCTGGTCGGAGCTAAACGCTAAAACAACCTACCAGGCTGCCAGGTGAGGGGTGCTGTTGGTACCCACTCGTGCCGTGATGAGAGATGCTGGGACCTGGGGAAATGCGGAGGCGCCAGGCGGTCCCTCCAGCTCGGTCCCATCGCCTCCATCAGCCAGAGGAGCTCAGCAGAGCTGGGAGGTGCTGCCAGACCCCAAAATCCCTGGGGTGCCAGGAATAGGCAGCACCACTGCACACCGGGCTTGTCAGCATCCCCAGATGAAACATTTCATCCTGCGTTGACAAATCTTTTTGTTGCTTTCAAGCACAAAACCGAAGAGTTTTAGAAACCATGAAGAAGCATTTAGAAACCCTGGGTGTGCCCACAGATCCCCCCTCCCCTCCATCAGCAGGAAACCAAACACTTGGTGCTTTCTGCTTGATGAAGAGTTGATACTGCCTCGATACAAAGCGTTTAACAACTTGTTTCCGCCTTGCAGAAGATCTTGGTGGGGTTTTGAGCAGTTGAGACCTGCTCCTGCTTAAGTCAACGGTGACTGACCTCAGCCAGACGTTCCCAAAGGGCCACCCCGGTGCAGCCCTGAGGTCCGTGGCAGAGCCGTGCCGACATACACAGCCACAGGGTAAAGCAGAAAGGGGGGTTTATTGCATCCCGGGACAGGGTTTTCCTACGACATTACCTGCCTGGTTTATTCCAGCTGCGGTTCTCCCCCAGCGAAGGACAAGGCAGGGCTGTGAGGTGGGATGTGGGGCTGGTGGTGACGGGTCAGCTCTTGCCAGGGGACACTGAGAAGAGCCGCGACAGCGGGGCCGGAGGGCCCTGTGCCTCTTCTGCCTCCCCCCAGCGACCGACAGGGCTGCGACACAGCCAGAAGCTGCGGTTAAAATCCAGGGAATGCCAGGAGAGACAGAGCAGGGCAGCAGCAGCGTGGAGCCGGGTCTGGCACGCCACAGCATGTTAGACACAGCGTGGCCAGCGCTCCTGTGCCTCCCATAGCAGGTACTGGAACCCCTGACCCTGCCTGGCGAAAGGCAAAAAATCCCAAGATAAGATTTAGGGTGAGGGATTTGGAGATAAAGAGGGGCAGCGAGGGAAAATAAACCCCATGGCAAGTAAAATACCAGTGCCAGGAATACTGTGTCGAATATTTCGGACCCAGTGCGGTAAAGATGACGTGAAGCGTCCCGAGAGCCAAAGTGGGCTTTTCAGGGTGGCGGAGGATGCCGGCAGAGTCACACAGGGTCAATCCGAGGGTCAGGGCGTGTGGGGAGGGGTGGGGGAGCAGCAGGCGTGCCTAAATTCAGGTAGATCTGGGACTCCGGCAGCCCCAGTGCCTGGCTGGCTGGGGACACGGCAGCTGGGGTGGTCACCGACGGCCTGGGATTAAACGCGGGGAAGGGAAAGGTTTTGAAAGGTTTTGCTGGACTGCAGTACCAATGAAAGACTTTTTTTCTTTTTCTGTTTTGTTGGTTTTTTTTTTTCACTCGTTGCTTGCAAACATTTTCATCTTGTATACAAACACAAAATGCCAAAATGTGAGTCAGCTTAATGGCACTTCGGCTTCTGCGCAGAAACAAGCTGATAAAGGGCAGAACTGCAGTGTGCAGAGGTGGTTTATTCCCCTTCCAGGGGTTTCAACAAGTCTCTCCATTTCATGTAGAATACACTCCCACGATATAAATAAATAAATATATTTTTAAATTTAATTTTTTACAAATATATATTTCTTTGTTTTCAATTAGTTGCTTCCCATCAATGTGGGGAAACCTTTCGCTCTCAGCTAGTGTCCAAGCGCACTCCTTTTCAGCCTTGAGATACACTAGGGAGTGGGAAGAATTGCAGACCACATCCTCCCGCGAGCAGCAGATTCGAACTATAAGCAGGTGGGGGTGTTTTTTAATAGCTGCTAAATAAGTTTCATGGCCCAGTTTTGTGATCCAGCACAACAAAAGATCCTATTCACACGAGGGAGTAGATCTGAGACCGCCTCAGGAATCTTAATTCCTGAATTTCTCAGCTGTTTGGTTTTTTTTTTCTGATGTAAAGAATCTCAATGAGCCAACTCTGGAGATTGGCCATAATGTCATTTTTTTGGTAACCAATGCTATAGTTTAAACTCTGATCTGTAAACACTCAGGTATATACTTCTGTCTACATGTGTAAACAATACCGTGCAGGTCAGCAAAACTAACCACGTATGTAAAGTTAAGCACATCTGAAAAGTGTCTGCAAGATGGAGGCCAGCGATTACAAAACAGTTTAAACTATAATCCTCCATTTTCATTAGTTTCTTGAAAAACTCCACTGTGGGCTTGAAATTCTTCCTGTTTTGTTGAGACACAGGTGATTTTTCTCCCCAGGCAGTCTGAGCAAAAACCTCCCTGCTGTTTTTAAGTCGTTAGGCTTCAAAAATCACATTTCCCACCAAGGACATTCTGCCCTTTTAATTTAGAGAGTTCAATGTTGGCATGTATTGTGTAAATAAAGCTAATTAAAGACAGTTATTATTTGCTATACATAAAAATACTCCAACACCACAGCCCGGTGGATTTGGCTGCTTTTGCTAAACAAAGCAGTATCTGTAGGCACTGGGAGCATCTTTTTTTCCTACAAACGGGGTGTTAATTTTTCAGCCTAACATATACACAAGACCTCAGCCCCCAAACTCTACGCGTTCGTGCTCTTCTAGGATGCGGAGCAGTGCAGAAGTGGTGGGCTCCAGGCTTAAGCTCTGTTCTCTTGGAAGGAGAGAGGCGTCCACCCATGAACGGCGCTAAACCATCGCCCCGTGCCGAGCGGTGCTGGGCAAACCCCGCACTGACGGTGTTGCTGGGGTTCCCTGGTTGGTGCAGCACGCTGCTCACTCGGGAAAGAAGGCGGCTACAGGCTGGTTTGCATCCTGGATGAGGCGAGGAAGACGATAATCTCTGCAAGAGCTGCAGCAAAAGCGATGAACTCGGTGCCTCCTGGTCTAAGCAGCCCGGCTGTGGAGGTAAGACGGGGCGGGATGAAAAGTCTGGTTAAAAATCAACACACGGCCATTCAAGTCCAACTGCCTCTGAGGGAATACGGCATGTGCCTTGAGTTTGAACCAAACGCGACAAGAAAAGGAAGCAAGAGATCCAGATTAAGGGCAAATCCTTCATTAAGAGCTTAAATGGTCCAGATAAAAAACAAAAAACAACACCCACAAACAAACAAACAAATCCCCACTCCCAAAAAAACCCCAAACCAAACAAAAACCCCAACCATTATTTGCGTTATGATAAAGTGGGATTTAATAAATGTGTGCTACAACCACGAAAGGGGAATGGAATGTTTTCCCTGCTTTTCCATGGAGCCAAAGCTGGGGAAGTAACTGGAATGAGGATGGTAAAAGAGGAGAAATGAGCAGATAGGAAAAAGCCACTTAGCACAATAAATCTGCTTCTCAGCCCCAACTCTCCTGGTTTATGGTCAGAGCCTTTTCTCTCTGTATGGCCACGTGTCTTCGCCTCCCGAAATCAGCGCAGGGGCTGGCAGGAGCGCATCCCATCCCTCGCACAGGGCCAGGCAGCTGGTTGTGAGATGGAGCCCTGGAGCAGCAGTCACCCCCTGCACCGCTGCTGCCGCAGGCAGGGCAGGGTCCTCTGGTCGCCTTGCAGAAACATCACCTGAGGACAGTGGAAAAAATATATATATATATTTTTAAAATATATATAATATACAAAAAATATATATATTTAATACTTTCAGTCATGCTTCAGCTTTGTAGATTATTCAGGAGCAGGTTCTCCAGGCACTTGGGAGTTTAATATTAATAACTGAGATGTTTTGACTAGACACACAATCTGCTTGGTTGGTTGGTTGGACTGAAGAAATACTGAGAGGCAATTTCAGCTCCTTGTTTTGTTTTCTAAGTGTTCTAGGAAATAATTGACAGCCAACATGTGGGACAGTTCCAGGCAGGCAGTGATGAGACAGGGTCACGCATCTTAGACACCCTTCAGTAAGTAACTGAGCTGTCTGCATCTACCCAAACATAACCCCTGTGCAGCTCTTGCAGGTACAAAACACGCAGAGCTTCCAAAAGCTGCAGCCTGGAGGAAACCTGTGGTGGGAAATTACTGAAAGGCCTGTGATGGGCTCTGATTTTTCCTGTCTGTCATCAAGAATTTAGCGTGTGACATGAAGCACAAGGGCTATTTGATTTTTGGCTTATGAAGTACGACTGTCAGTACTCCCGTTACCCGGTTCAAGGAGATTCCTGGTTTATAAAAGGATTCGGGTCCCATTCTAACTCCTGATTGCATCTAGCCAATAATTTCTGGATTTAATTGAATTTCTCCTTTGATGACCTCTGATTGTGTCCTATGTTTTGCCCCAAACTCCTCTTTTGAACGAATATTTGCTGTGTTTTTTGGTACCCCAGAACCAACATTACTCCTCACTGTAGAAGCACGCACTTTCTCTTATCTTCCTCAAAAAGTTTTAATGTATTTGTCTATTTGCCTAGTTCACAAACAGCAGAACTCAGACCTGAGTGACTTCACATTTTATTTCCACAATATATCACAGTTGTCAGGGCAGCAAGGAAGGTAAAAATGACTAGGAGATGTGATAACCATCTCTGCCAAAGCGTTACGTATTCGTGTTTTCAGCCACATTTTCTTCCCATCTTGTTCCCTGGAAACAGAACTGGGTGCGTGGCAGAAAAATGTGTTCATTCTCAGCTTGAAACACGATTGTTTGGAAGGTGTTTGCTGCTCCTTTTGCACTCACAGTCCGTCGATAGCCCAGCAAAAGTCCTGAGCACTCAGCAGGCATCCAGCACTCCACAGATATTCTCTGAGAGTGTCAAAACGCTACAGTTAACATCACCTTTTTGTAATTTTTAAGTACTTGATTCTGAAGCCCCAGCAATAATATTTTACTATAGTCTTTTCTTTGTGCAGTGTAAATAAAACCTTTAAGTCATAAAGTGTAGAGTGCGGCAGCAAGCAGTTTAGAATGGAATCAGTTTTTAACAAACACAAATGCTAAATACATCACCTGGTGCAGAACCAGTGGGTTGTGTTGGGCCACCCCAGTGTCAGTCACCACACTAACACAGCAGCGCTCAAATCGCACTGTACGATTTCTTCTTGTTTCAAAGGCTCGATAAACCGAAATAATGACTAGTTCCTGTGTTTGTGGACAAGAGAAGCTCTTCCTGTGCTTATAGAACACAGATGTGTACAAACCATCTTAAATACAGACTAAAAATTGATCTAATACTTTCTCAATGCCTTCCACTGTACACTTGTCATATCATTGCTAAACTGCTCAGATATGTCTGCTCTGGTTGGAGGAGTGGGGATCATCTATATTCCTAGACAGCACTGGACTTGGAGCCATGTCGTTTCAATCTCAGGTAGAGCTGAGAAGAATGCTCTCTTCTGCCCTTTCTGGGAAAAAAAAAAAAAAAAGAAAATCACCAAAATTCCAGTATTACCGAGTTGGGTTATTTTTTGTGAATTATTCTGGCACGCACAGCGCAGAATAACAGATTTGTAGCTGAAATACACTGTGGCGGCCCGAGCCAAGGGAAGAGAGCGGGAATCTCTCAGGGATGGGGCCGGGACGCCCCGTCGCTGTCGCAGGGAACGCTGGGCTGGGCAGGGCTGGTTCTGCCCAACCCCGTCCCAGCTCAGAGCGCTCGGGGTCACCCTCCGGCCGCAGGTCAGCTGAGACGCGGCATCGAGTACCGAAACGCCACAGCAGCTCCGTCCTGCCCAGAAATCCAAGTTTAAAAAGGGCTCGGTGCACGCACAGCGAATGTTTCGTTAGGTTTTACGTTGTGCGATTCCTCGCGGCGCTCACGATCCCACAGCCAGGATTTTCTGTGGATTTGCAGCAGGTCGTTCTTTCAAACGTGCAGAATGTGCACAAGATGATTGCGTAAGCTTGTAATCGTGCCCGGTAAGTTCTCAGCCCCACCTCTTTTTGGTTGAATTATGCAAACCCCTGAGTATAAAATGTGTGCAATTTGCAGCTGCGCTGCTGCAAAAATCAGAAAATGGTAAAATTGTATGTTGCAACATTCACATCCACTGCAGAAATGACAGTTTTTTCAAATCTCTATAATTTCTTCCATAATACTGCAGGAAAATCCCATACCAATTCTTACCCCAGGAGGAAACTTGCCTGTGAGGTTATAAGAATAGTTTAGACTGGTTTAGCTCTGAATAGCTAGACTAGTTTAGAAGAATTTAGTTCTGAGTGTCCTTTGGCTGCTCCTGTACAAAATAACTCATCTGTCCATCAAGATCTTCCCACAGAAACTGTGCTATGGAGACAGGTTGTCTAAATAAGTGAGCTGTGAGAATAGAAAGGCTTTATTTTCTGTTTCTCTATAGTGTTGGCTACAAAAACCTTGTTTTGCAAGACCACATAAATTGTGATGTTGTACAAGTAGAGGAGCATATACGAGACCCTCATGACAAGAGGGGAGCTGGTGGCAGTGCCACGCAGGATTGCAGCACGTGGGCATGCAGCCCTTCTTTCGGAGGAGACAGAGGAAATGTTTCCAGAGAAAGTAAAATACATCTGGACTTTCCCTAAGACAAAGGGTTTTTTTTCCCCTCAGCACAGTAATGGTTGGATATCTCATCTGCTCAGCATTTGAAAGGGGCTCCTGGTTTTTGTTGGCTCTTTAGAATGGAGATTGAGGCCACTGCGCAGCACAGCAAAGGGAGAACCAGGAGGGCCGACAGAAGGTGGCACACAAGTGTCTGCTTGACAGCCCCCTGAAAATTCATCTTTAATGGGTGTCCTTTTGTAAGATGCTAAAAATTACTGATGCTACAGCTGCAAGAGAAAAAGCCGAGCTGCTTGAGAAGAGGTTGAATTAACACTATGATTATGTTTCTATTTCGTGTCCTGACTTGGAGCCACAGAAACTCCTCCCTAATTTATATCACATAGGACTATTTTCACATGCCTTTTCACTGCCTTCCACCTACTCATGGAAGTCCTGCTGACGACTTTACAGTGTCACTTCCCACTAGGTCACTGCAACTGTTGGTCATTTTCACTGTTTTTTGCTATTTTATACTGTGTTATAGAGTGGAGTTATGGCACGTCAGCAAGAGTGACTCAACTCCCTCTTGGGAATCCTGGATGAGCGCGGCTGTAGCTGATCTCCAATCAGTGTTTTACAGCTTCCACCCTGTATTTTTGCCATCATTTCTTAATGGCTTAAGACTTCGCTTTCTGCCGGCTGCAGCCTGACCGCTGTCTCTCCGGTTTGGATGTCCCGAGAAGCTGCAGGCAGATGGAGAGCGAGCTGGGTGCTCAGCTAGTCTGGGTGATACCAGCGGCTGCCACTTGTACGGTCCTTCTCCTGCTGCTCCTTGGCGCTTCCACATCCAGACAGCCCCATTCACAGCAATCTTAACGCTACTATTTCAAGTAAGAAAATGCCTGGGTTTTTTTTTATTTATTTTTAAAGCAGCAGAGCGTCACGCAAGTTCCTCCACCGAGTGCTCATGGTTATAAAAGCAGGTTAGACGTGGCTGTATTTGCAGACAACAGTGGTACTTCCTCTCTTCGGAAACGGAGCAAGTTTCTATTTCAGGCTTTGCTGACTCAAGGGTGAGGTACCCAAGCTGATTCAGCAGCTTGGCAAGCCAGGAGAACTTCTGGTTATGAATGGAATGAGCAATAAATTTTAAGTTTGTACTCGTCTTGCAGAAATGTATCTTTGAGTGAAGCCACCTCCTGGCGGCAGACATTTTGCCGAAGAAGTGGTGTGGTCTGCACTGTTTTCCATGTAGAAGGCCACTTGGGTGAGACGACTCTGAAGCCTGCAAGTAAACTCCTGGCCCTATGAGAGACAGCGATTCCCATTCAGCTGAGGCAGGTTTTATCCTCCCTCTTGAGGTCCAAGTCCCAAAAAAGATCTTCTGCTTACTCACTTATTTTATCAGTGCATCTTATCTGGGACATGAAACCACATCAGTAATACAAATAATGTCAGAAGGATGAAAATAAAGAGCAGGATTAAAACGAACCTGGCTACCCTGAGGAAGTGAGAACAACGTGCCACTCACTCAGCTTCTGTGGCTTTGTATGGAAAAGATGTCAAAGGTAATTCTTGTGCTCTTCTTTGACGGAAGAGTGAAATAAGCACCATGATACTCTTCTGAATTTCAAAAGCACGGAGGAGTAACAATCCTCCAAAATATATTCTTATGTTTACCTTTTAGTCTGTGAACAGAAGTCAGAAAAGTTGTAGGTTTTTAATCTATACCGTGAGTTCTTTCACCTAGAGGTTACCAGGATTCAAAACAAAGCTTATAATGGATGCCACACACAACAGCAAGGACGCAGGCGCAGAAGTTTGTCAGAAAGTGAGATTCTGCTATCTGTTACAGCAAGAAGGTGAGGAATGGGTCGTCTGTGCCATCTCCCTTGTGCCTTTCTGTCTCTGGATGGACTAAATAGGTTTTAATGCGTTTTCCTCCACTATTTATGCTGTCCGCAGAGCCAGACAGGATGAATAGTCTCAACCCATGGCATCCATGATGCCTTTTCTTTTAGGCTGTAAGTTTTCCTTTGACAGTGTACAATAAAAGCCACAAACTTCTAAACAGCATTTCTCATTCCCGACTACACCTACTGGCACTAACACACGCTGTTGTTCTCGCCAGCAGCTCCCGTGTCATATTCTTCTGCCTCGTGAAGGCGGTTTGTGAAGTCTAAAAAAGCATCATGTGGGTTGCCACATTGCAGAACCTCCCTAAATAGTTTGGTACAGCTCCATCAGATAAGTGGTGAAGTACAATATTATGAATGTCAAACAAAACCTAATCATTAGAGCTGACAAAGCTCTGCCTCTGAGAAGGGAAGTAAATTCAATTCTATAGACTAAATATGTACATTTAGTGGCAAAACAAGTTAAAAGTAGGATATGCATTTGCCCAGCTGTTGCTCTGTGAAGTATCTCCTTGGTCTCTGAGGAAGGAAACCAGTCACAGAATGTTTTGGAAGGGCAGTCAGAGTTCTCTACAGGAAAACAGTACAACCCAGAGCTACCAGACACTAAAATGAACCCAGGACTCAAAATCGATACTGCGGGGTAGCTCCCAGCCCTACCAAGATGTGCTGAGTGTGGTTGCTGAGAAAATGACCCAGCGGAAGCGTCTTCCTGAAAGGATGCTACAGAGATTGCCCAAGCAGATGCTGCCTTAGAGGGACACGCTGACTGTATCGTAATCCACCTCCTGGATAAAAACAAATCAGAAGGCAAGGAGGGAAATAACAGGTACAACTTCAAACCACTTCTTGCCGTGTAAGATAAGTTTTACTCATTCTTGAAATAAATACAAGCATCACTGGTGTTTATGGATTACTGCTTAAATGGAGTTAAACTGCTTCTTGAGTTGAACGGAAAAAAAAGCTTTGCGGTAAAAGCAAAGTGAAAGTGACCTAATACCCAGTTTTAAAATTTGAGTCTTTCAGGAGGCAGCACTAGGTTTTTCCCAGCCGGTATGGAGCTAACAAAAGCAAACAGAAGGTAAGCGGTCTCCCTCCTGCATACACAGTGTATGTTTCCACAGAACGCGACACTGACAGAGGATGCTGGGGCACGGCTGGGCTGGGGAGTGTTGGGGAACCTTTTCACCCAAAACTCAGCAGCAGGAGCTGGATGGGAGTTCATGAGTAACAAACCTGGTGGCAGCTTCCTCAGGGGAGCAAGGATTCTGAACAATCTCCAGGTTGTGACCTGGAGGTCACCAAAGGAGGGGTTTGACAAGTCAAAAGTTTTATGTCTTCTTCAGTTCCATTTCACTGTCCTTCAAACAAGTAAAAGAAAGTTGGGAAAGAGGAGACAACTTCATCAGCAGAGATCAAAAGCAGTCTCTGACTAGTACCCAGACAAAATTTGGGATCATGCGGGTCACTCAGTTAAAACTTGGGATTTGGCTGCTATCTCTGATGTGATTCTATTCATTCTAAGAACATACGAAGTCCCACTTTATGGAGCACAGGGGAAACAAGACACACACTTCTCTTGCGCCTCAGCCTGAGCTCTGCTTCTGCTTGTCCTCCGTCCCCTGCACACACACACCTTCGTGCCCCAAGTGTTGGTCTCAGAATTCTGTGTGCACGCAGGGAAAATCCATGTGAATGGCCCCTCACGTCTGACGGTGTGAGCACACTCGTGCACATGAACTCTCCCTGTGCAGCATGAATGCACCTGAGGTACCTCCTTCCTGTGCATTCACACACAAGCCGCTGCCCAACAGTTTTGTTTTGAATGAAGGCACGACCTCGCATCTTCATTTGAGATGAAAACCAAATTAAAGCCTACTCAGGCAAGTTTCAGTAGTAAATACCAATTTGAAGGGCCTCAGGTTTTACTATACTCTAGACAATGTTTTGCTTATTTACTGCCCATGAACTCTTAATCACCCTGGGCCAAAGGAACTGAATGAAATCACGACTTTATTGATACCAAAGAGAAAAATCACATCTTCAACTGAAAGAAAATTTACCCTGCTGTTCTTTTCAACAACATCCTGATTTACTTAGAAATAATATGGGCTTAAATTATTTCCTGTTTCCCCCCCATATTGCAGCTCGTTGTAGTTTCTGCCCTTTTCAGAGGGAAAGGCTGAGCTGAGCCAGACTGGCAGTTGAGTAAGCACGTCATAAGCAATAATAATAAACCAATACTATCATAAAGCAAGGATAAAAAAAATTATGCTTGAAATCCAGTACCTCTTACATCTCAAAGTTCGAATCATCCTATCTCTAAGTCTTACAGGTTTACATAACAAAGTTAAAAAACACAGGCAGTTTTACCCTAAATACTTTGCCGTTGAGGCAAAATCTTTTTTCCTTTTTCCACCAAATTTCTACAATGTATTTGAATGCTTGGAAATTGTCACACTTGTTTAATCCTCCAGATTAAATAGATTCATCATCGTTTATGAAGTAAAAACATAATTTAAAGTACATTTAGGTGCATCAATAAAAGGTTGCAAAGAAGTCTTAGTAAATTTATCAATTAATAGGCAAGTCCAGGAGGCCATCCTTCTTTTCTGCTCTGTCAGCTCAGAGGTTTCTTTATTCCCAACAGTGTTTATGCAGGAGTGGCATGGTAAGCAGCTCTCGCTATGAAATATTGATCAGCCCAAGCCATTAGTTGGAATTTGAGAGATGTCTGTGTCCTAGCAAAACGAAAACAATTATTACTATTGACTGGAATTTTTTATTAGAGATTGTTTTGCTGTTTGAGCACGTCAGGAAATACAAATTTCTTCAAAACAATAATAAAAACACATTTTACAGCCTGGTTACCGCACAGTATCTTTAAAAAGGAAATGAAAAAAAAAACCAAACCAAAACAGGTTTCAGTTCCAGTAACCGGCCACATATTTTCTATTACCATTTGGAAAAAAAAAAAGAGAGTACATTTTAGCGAGCCGCGGTGTTTTCGGAGGAGAAGGGGCTCGGTGCTGGGGGGAGTCCGTCTGGGGGCTCCCGGCCAGGAAAGGATCGTCCAGAGAAACAGCAACGGGGGTTCAGGGAGCGGGAGGCACCGCAGGGAGAGACCGGGACAAGCACCGGAGCGGGGTGAGAAGGAGCGAGCGTTTGGGAACATCGCCTGTAGCAAGGGTGCGGGACGGGGAGCGGGGAAGAAGCCGAAGCGAGCGCAGGGAGAAACCCCGCGAAGGAGGGAGAGATCGGGGCCGCCTGGGAGGAAAAGATAACGACACCGAGGGAGCGGCGCGGGCGAGATAGCGTCGGCTATAAACAAGCCAAGAAACGGGAGAAGCAGCAGCCAGCAAGTCCGCAGCGCGCTGCGGAAAGGTTAAATTGTTCGCCGGAGTGCGCGGTGTTTGCGCATGGCAACTGCCGGCCGGGCCAGGAGCGACCGCGGGGGCAGCGAGAGGCCGCCCCGGGGACGCTCCGAGGGACCCGCCCGGCTCCGGCCCCGCTGCCCCCGCGCCGGCCCGGCCCTGTCAGCGCTCCCCGCCCGCTGCCGGCGAGGGGCTGGCGCTGCCTCACGGAGGGATAAGTCAGCCCCGCACCCGTCTCCGAGGGGAAAGGGGCGCACCCGGGGCTCTGGAGGCCGGTGTCCGTGCGCCCGTCAGGCCGGGGAGCGGGAGGGGGAGCGCGCTCCCGCTGCGGCGCCGCGCCCCGTTGGCCGGTGGGGGCGCGTGCCCGCAGCCCCCCCAGCCACCGCCCCCGCGAGGAAGATGGTGGCG
>VWYH01000678.1:218928-329118 GCA_013399365.1 Pampusana beccarii | reverse complement strand
CCCGCGCCCCAGCGCCCCGTGTGCCGAGCCCGGCGAGCGGCGGAGCGCCGCGGCGCTGCCCGGCCGCCCCTCCGCGCAGGCGGCGGGAGCAGACTAGAGGCGATTCTGCGGGGAGCCCGGTGGCTTTCGCAGCCTGAGAGACCCAACTCCTGAGCGGGCTCTTCGGGAGGAATTGACAACATGGCTTCCCCACCGCACCAGCAGCTGCTGCATCACCACAGCACCGAGGTGAGCTGCGACTCCAGCGGGGACAGCAACAGCGTGACCGTGAAAATCAACCCCAAGCAGCACCAGGGCTGCTCCTCTGCCAAGCACTGCAAGTACAGCATCTCCTCCAGCTGCAGCTCGGGGGAGTCGGGGGGCACCCGCCGAGCCGGCGGAGCTGGCGGCAGCGGCCACGGCCTCCGCCGGCAGAAGAAGCTGCCGCAGCTCTTCGAGAGGGCCTCGTCCAAGTGGTGGAATCCCAAGTTCGACTCCAACAACCTGGAAGAGGCTTGCATGGAGAGATGCTTCCCGCAGACGCAGCGCAGGTTTCGCTATGCGCTGTTCTACATCGGCGTGGCCTGCCTGCTCTGGGGCATCTACTTTGGCATACACATGAGAGAGAAACGGATTGTTTTCATGGTGCCGGCTCTGTGCTTTCTCTTGGTATGTGTAGCCTTTTTTGTGTTCACTTTCACTAAGACTTACGCTCGCCATTATGTATGGACTTCACTGATACTCACCCTCCTGGTGTTTGCTTTGACTCTCGCTCCGCAGTTCCAGGCTCTGAAACCTGTCTCAGGAAGTGGTGACATGTCCAATCAGACTTCCCCGGCAGATCCCACAGACACTTGTCTTTCTCAAGTAGGCAGTTTTTCTATGTGTATTGAAGTGCTCTTGTTGCTTTACACGGTGATGCACTTACCTTTGTATTTAAGCTTGTTTCTGGGACTGTCGTACTCGGTCCTCTTCGAGACCTTCGGTTATCACTTCCGCGATGAGAACTGTTTTACACTTGTCGGAGCTGGTGCGGTTTACTGGGAGCTGTTGAGTAAAGCCTTTCTGCACATCTGCATCCACGCCATCGGTATTCATTTATTTATCATGTCCGAAGTCAGATCGAGAAGCACATTCCTGAAAGTGGGGCAATCCATCATGCATGGAAAAGACTTGGAAGTGGAAAAAGCCCTGAAAGAGAGGATGATTCATTCTGTTATGCCAAGAATAATAGCTGATGACTTAATGAAGCAGGGGGATGATGAAAGTGAAAACTCCATCAAACGTCATTCCACCTCAAGCCCCAAAAACAGGAAGAAGAAGCCCTCCATACAGAAAACCCCCATAATATTCCGTCCTTTTAAAATGCAGCAGATAGAGCAAGTGAGCATTTTGTTTGCAGATATTGTTGGCTTCACAAAAATGAGTGCCAATAAATCTGCCCACGCTCTGGTGGGACTCCTGAACGACCTGTTTGGACGTTTTGACCGTCTGTGCGAGGACACTAAATGCGAGAAGATAAGCACTTTGGGAGACTGTTACTACTGCGTAGCTGGCTGCCCAGAACCCCGGGCAGATCACGCTTACTGCTGCATCGAGATGGGCTTAGGTATGATTAAAGCCATTGAGCAGTTTTGCCAAGAGAAAAAAGAAATGGTGAACATGAGAGTCGGTGTTCACACCGGGACAGTCCTCTGTGGCATTTTGGGAATGAGGAGATTCAAGTTTGATGTGTGGTCCAATGATGTCAATTTGGCCAATCTGATGGAGCAGCTCGGGGTGGCTGGAAAAGTCCATATTTCGGAAGCTACTGCAAAATATTTGGATGATCGTTACGAAATGGAGGATGGAAAGGTGATTGAGCGAGTTGGTCAGAGCGTGGTAGCAGACCAGTTAAAAGGTATGTGCTTTTATTTTGTGCTCGTTCTTTTTTTTTTTCTCTTTGTGGGAATATATTTTCCCTAGTGCGTGTTTTCTGCTTGCCGACTTGCGAGTTGAACACGTTTTACATTTAAGTCTGCATGCCGGCGATCGCAAACTATGGGAATTATGGAATAAACGATGCCATGGAGATAAGCATGAAGGATCTTCTGGTGTACTCAAAATGTACTTCAGAACTCCTCAGTGCTCCTTGTGAGAGTATCACATCGTAGGGAGGAGAAGGTTAATGTGTTTGCTGTCTCCAAGAGGATTTTGTTTTACTGTTGTGTGTCATCCTTTAATTCAGCGAGTAAACTTGTTAATTGACTTCATGTGCCATACATAGAGCATATGTGTTTTGCAAAATTATGTATATCTGTGAAAAGTTTTTTTTGGCATTGGTAGAGTTGGGACTGCAAAGACATTTAGGAAAAATGACAGCTGGATTCACAGAAAGAAATGAGCACTGTAGATTTGGCAGTTAGATATAGCAAGTTGTTACAGTTTGAAGTTAGGCTGGAAAAAGTTACTCAGGTAGTTGAGTGATCTGGCAGAGGCTCATTTCTGCAGCTCTAAGGATTTGGGGATGAAACTGTAAATTTGCCATTCGGAAAAGAAAATGAGAGATCCTTCAGTTTCCCTTATGGCTTGGCTGAGGATCCAATTTTCATTTTTCTACACAGTATTCATTTTGGAATGAAACCCTTAACTGCTTTCTAGCAGCACTCAGGAGCACGTGCAGGAGGATTGTACATGCTGAGGGTTTAATTGTCTCTTTAGCTAAAGCTGTGTCTCCAGTGCGGTGCCTTTGGCGGAGGTATTGGGTTGTCTGCAGCGCTTGTGGCCCAAGGTGGGGAGCAGACGAATCAAAATGGGGGTGGAATATGTTGCAAACCCTTTTATGCTATTTGAGCCTATTCGTTCTGTTTATAAATGTATTAATTTTTATAAGGAAAATGTTGAAGGCAGAGTGGAAGGAACTGAAGGAGTCACAGGACAGCGCTGTGATGGAGGAAGGAGATATTTGTTGTGACAAATGCAAAAGGATGCCAGGATGGCTGTAGAAGGGTCAGTGAGTAAGGACGGGGAGGGAGTATTGCAAAACAGCGGTGGAAGTGGTAATGGCAGGCCACTCGCCTGTGGCAGGTGCTTATTTTGATGTGACACAAATACTTATTTTTGGTGAGCTGGCTGTCCACATGTATATGGCAACAGGGCTGAAATGAGAGGCTTACGGGGAGAAAAAATATCGACAGTGACACTGGTGGCTGGAAGCCTTAGAACTAAAGCAGATGTGTGTCCCTGGGCTTCAGCTTTCTGTTTAGTTTCTAAAAATACAGATTCAGTTAATTTCCTTGAAAACTGTTGACACTGGTGTATTTCAGTGGAAGTGTGCTTTCAAGAAAAAAAGCATCAGACATAATTTCTCTGTTACTCTAAGCTGAATCTTGCTGTTCTAGTGAAAATAAAGTGAATAGGTTGTAGAGAAACAACCACATGCTGTTTAAATTCCTAATTTCCCTCTTCCATCTACCAGATGCAGTATGAAGTCTGAGTTGTGGCAACAAATGAAATTAAGTATTTTTGCTAAATTTATAACTGTACTTGGTAGCACTAATCACAAAGTGACATGAACTTATTTGTGGAGACTGAGGGTACTGCTCTGAAATATTTTTATTTATTTCTTTGTATTTTCTAGGAGGTCGCAATAGCACTGTGTAGAGGGATTATACGCTGTGCCAGGAGTGTATTTGTCACGGCCTTTCTCAGACTTCTGTCCTTGGTTACATTTATTGCGAGCAGGCGTACATAGGCTGCTGTGTCTCATCAGTACAGTGGTTTGTATTTTGCAGCTTTGGATGCCTTTCACAGGTCCAGCTTTAGCCAGGGCACTACGGATGAACAAACTGAAATGCAATCTAGATAAGATGAAGTATGCTTTGTAGACTGACATTTTAACCGTCTTTTGTTACCTTGAAACCTACCTATGAAGGCAATCGGAGCATGTGATAAGAATTGCTTTAACGAGGAATATGGGTTGGGTTTTTTCCCTTTTCCCTTCTATATTTTGTTGTGGAACTGTAATTAGCTTCCATTTCTTATCAACGTCTTATATAGTTACAGAAATTGGGAGTCTGTGTGTACTTCTGTACCACACAGATGCTGTGACCGCCTGGGTCCGCAGGTCAGTGGCACTCCTAGTCCCTGTCCCTCCAGTGTCCAGGCCCTTGGGACACACAGTGGATGCTACAGAGTTGCCCGTTTTTCCTGTTCCCTCAGTACTTTGTTCTACAGTCAGATTACTTGGCTGCTAATAGCATCAAGGAGGAAAAAAAAAAAGGCAATAACAGCAATCTAACAGCAGTGTCAGAGGCAGGCGTCTGGAACCTGCTGCAGGGGAGGGTTTTGTTAAGGAGCAGCTCTGAGATTTAATAGAGGAAACTGAGATTTCACCTCTTAATTAATTGTCCTCTGCCAAGCACCTGCTCAGTTTTGTGAATGGAGGTGCTGTTTTAGGAAGCTTTGTTTTATTATTTTCCCTGAGAATTCGTTGATAGTAGTGATAGAGAAGAGGAAGTTTGTGGTTGTTTAATTATGTCATACATCATACTCTTTTCAAGTATGAAAGTGCTGTGGAGATAATAGACAGAAGCTTTGTTTCCCTACCAGTGCTTCACTTCTCAGCTTCTTTTCAACCTTTGGTATCTTAATGATATCTTTTTTTTTTTAATGTTGTATGTCTAGTTTATTATCTCTTAATGGTCTGAGCTGCTGCAGTAGTCACAGCCGTCTTTCTGAGACTAAGTCAACATGATCAGGTAAACTCTTCATAGAGCAAAATGGGAGGTGCCAAGAACTCAGTGCTCACGTTATGCATATTTCAGGACTTCTACCTAAGACTAGTTCTGCACTGGGTCCTTGAACAGAAGTACCTCTGTGGTTGGAGCACATTGGGTGCGCTCCTGGAGTGAGCCTCTTGGTTCGGTTCACCTGAAGGAATGAATCCAGGTACAACTCTGCAGTGTGCACCAAAGTGGGATATGTAGGAGTGAATTGGGCCAGCTGTTTCAAAACGGTGCTCCCTGTTCCATTTGAAATACTAATGTATGTGCACCCCCTGTTATGCTAGTGCTGTTCCTTGGTTTTTGGAATAGGCGAAGCAAAACTGAATTTTTCTCTCCCCGTGCTGTTTTGTGGTTCATTTAAATTTTTTAGGATGGAAATATCTGTTGTTCTTTTTGTTTCCTTGGCTCCTTATGGCAAGAAGTGGGGTGCTGCTATGTTCCTTTGTGTTTCTGACTTCTGAATTAAGTAGATGGTGTTTGAAACAAACCAACAAAGAGGGTGAGCCACTGATAGCCTTACAATGTTTTTGCATGTTTCTGCCTATTTGTTTTTAGATTGCTTAGGGCATCTGTTTTCGCAGCACCAGATCCCCTTGGATGTGAGGGGAGTGCAGGAGAGCAATGCTGTGCTGATTTTTTTGAGGTCCATAGATAAACCCTAGACAACATTTTAATTATATCTGCCATAAAAAAATTGCCATAGGACTTCAGACAGTTTACTTTTTCTGTTTTCATGCCAAGCTTCCCAACAAATACACTTGTTGTAGACTATGAGATACTGAGAGTCGCATAATACACATTAATGTGTCCCTTCTGGACTTGGTGGAGTCAGAGATCTCTTCTCAGGATATAAAAAGTTCTGCTTATGGAAATATTTTTGTTTTGCCCTGTTCTTCTTGGTTGTTTGCATTTCTCTTTCGTGTTACTTAGGAGGTCACAGTATTGCTGTTTGCCAGCCAGTCAGCAACTCTTCCAGAAATACCAGGGTCACCGGCATTTTTTAATTTAATTTTTTTTTTTGAGTCCTAAAATACATAAGCATGTGGGGGCAAGAATGTTTTCTCTCTGTTTATAGAGCCTACTACAGCAGAAGCATGATTTCATTTTGGGCATCTGTATGTATGCTGATACTCTTATTAGAGTCAATTGTTATCAAAGTTCCTGTTTAAAAAAAAAAAATATAAAAGGATTCCTGAACTTTCTGTATCAAGACACCTCCTTGTTCAGTTTGCCTCGAGGAATGGCTTTACCGCTGAACTTTGGTTAGAAGCCCTTGAAGATACAGACATGTTTTTCTCTCTGACTTTTGCCATTTGCTTCATCATGGAGAAAATGTAAGTGGATCTGGTGCAGTCTGTCACCTGGCCAACCGAACGGTGTCGGTGCTGGCTCCAGGGGAAGGTCCGCTCTCACAGCGCTTGTGGCCTGAAAATCCACCAGTTCACCTGTGGCAAGTGGTGGCCGTTCCTGACAAAGCATTTCAAAGATCTGTAGCTTACTGTATAGTCTTTCCCTGTTCTCCGTGTTTCTTTTAATATCTGCTTTACTTTTAAACATTTTTTAATGAAGCAACTCTGTTATAAAAATCACCATTTTACTCAGTATTGAAACCTTTTAATGTAATTTAAGGCTATTATTTCTCCATAAATAGCCTTGCGCTTTACACTGTTGCAACCTGTGACCCAGGGATGCTTTTCCCTTGGCAGACCGTGGGATGCAGCTCTGCGTGGTGACTTGATATTCTGCTGTTTCTTCGGGTTTGGGTTCCAGGGAACACAGTGCGGGTGTTCCTGAAAGACAAAAGTCTAAGATAAGGTTATTAAGAGATAAGTCACTGAATTTTTCTTCCCTTTGTGGCTGGTCAGGGGGAGACCATGATTATGCCCTTACGGCAGGGAGGTCTTCCCGGCCTGTCCCATCTTTCTGTCTTTTACCAGCCCTGTGCGCAGAGGACCCAGAGCCGCCGTCTGCTTCTGGAAGTTACCAGGTAGATGAAAGATAAGATGAACCTTTTCCTTAGCTTTTTGAGCCCAGCTTGCTGGGCATAGCCTAAGTGGAGAAGGTTTGTGCTTGTGCCAGCAGGACAGCTCTGCAGAGAGCTCTGTGCAGATTCGGCTTTGCTCTGTGGCTTGGCTGAGAGCGGCTTTACTCTCTGACTAGTGAGCGTTTTTGGGGTGAGAGCAGGAGGTCAGGGTGCTGATCTTGTCTGTTGCCAGCTGCTCTGCAGGTCTTCCCATTCAACCTCTAGTTTCATCGTGTTCCATAAATGTAATTTTTTAGATACTGGCTTTTTATATTTATTGAACTCGTTTGTAACAGACATTGTAATTCTGTATTTCATGTGTTCTAGTACTAATCTGATGGTCAGGCAACAGCTGATAGAACAAACTTTAATTTTTTTTAAGTGGTAGTTACATAAGCATCTGTACACATTTCCCCTTTCCCACAAAACAAAATTCGGAGCCCTGAGAAAGAGCCTTTTAATGAATCGTCAGTTTATCAGTTTTACCTAACCTGACCTATTAACTGGTGTTATTGAGGTGGTAGTTCATGATCTTATTTTCAAATGTGAGACTGAAAATAAAATACTGTGCACAGGTTGACTTCAATCCTGTATTTAAAAAATGAAGAGTATTCAGTGACAGATAAAGACTTAGAGAGGTAAGTTGCATGAAGGCACATTGCTAGGAGGAAGTAAATTCTACATTGATTTAACATTTTGATGTGATCTGTAGTTTTACCATGTTCTAGCAAAAAGAAAAGGAGGTAAACAGTGAATATAGTGGCTCAACCTATTTTTTGTCAAGTCTTCACTCAGTGAAGATGTGTTTCATAGTTATGAACGAAAGAAATAACTTCATTTGAAAAACTAGTGATTACTGAGGTTTCCAAATATTTTACATGATGCAATGACATGACTTTTTCTGAAAGGAGACCTATGGATTTGTGTGTTAGCACTGGCCAGCTTTACCGCCAGGTAGGTTTTATGACATCTGCAGGAAGGTCACAATTTCTCCAAATTTTGAGGAAGATTGTCGAGTTGCTCTTGGTTTTATTTGCGTAAGGTTAAGTAGAAAAATATCTCAATTAAAAAACAGTCACACTTAAGCTGGTTTTATTATTTAAGGGAAACTTGGACGTTGGGTTTTGAGGCTTTTAGTTTTGATAACGTACTTCAGGGCTAATTTGGCTGCACACAGTGAAAAATAATTTATAAGCATAATTAGTATCTTTGTAAGATTCTCCACTTTGTACGGGATGGAGGGTGATTCTAACCATATACTTTATTTAACAGGGTGAGCTCCAGTTTCAATTTATTATGCATCCTGACACTAATGAAAAAATAAATCAAGGCAGTGCTGACAGTCTGCTTGTGAAGTGTTGCAGCTCTGCCTGTTTAAGCCCTTTGTAAGCACTGTAGAGTGAAGTAACAGTTTCAATAGACCTTAGGATGTTTACATCCTCCAAGAGTTGAAGTGAGCATGGCAGGAGTGGGGCTTTATTCTGGAACACGGGAAAGATGAGTGCTGAAATCTGAGGTCCCGTAATATTGGAGGGACGCCATGTCTTTGGCTGCATTCGGTGATCGTCATCTGCAGAGTCCTTAATTTATGTTTTTCTCTTCAGCTACCCAAAACGTAGGTGCTGCAGTGTAGACAGGTACCCTACAAATAACAAGTCTGAGCTCTCTTCCTCTTTCTTTCCATTTACATCAATAAATCTTCAGAGGTAGGTGGGGGACTATTTAAATGCAAGAGAACTTCTTTAAATAAGAGTCTTGACACTGTGGCTTTTAGAGGAAAAAGATTGATGGAAAAGACAAAACAGAGTCAAAGACACATAATTTATATTCATCTTCTGTCATGAGGAGGATGCATGATTTGAATGGGTTGTTTAAAACTCTTTTTGCAGTTATTTCACAATATGTACTTCACTTTTCCTTCTGGCAGGCAAGATATATAAGAATTAACATTCACCACTTTAAAACAAAGTACAGTTTCATTGGATTTCAAGTTGCTGTATATTATCCTGGAATATTACTAAAATTAGTAAATTAAAATTCGTTTCTACCATCTACAATTTGTGTGTAAGCTATCTCTCTCTTGATCCTGAATCACAAGCTCGCTCCATCCATCCTGGCTCTGTAAGGAGAGACAGCCATTCCTCTTTCTGTCACAGCTGACACTTGAAAATCCTCTGCTATTTTTAGATTATTTTCAATCTCATTTCTGTCCTTTGAAAAGAAAGAAAGAAAAAAATCGTAGCCTTTAAATTTTTAACTTCCAGTGGGAGCTGCTATTGCAAAGAAGCCAGCTCGTCAATATAGCCTGATTTAACTCATTTAACAGGTTCTGTTGTATAAGTTTGCATAATCGTGATGGCTGTTTCGTAGATTTGTAGGAAAATGTTGGAGTTGGATTTAAAGCAAAACCATGCAGGTTTTGAAAGTGTAGCTGTTTGCTCCCAAGTAATAATCGGTGGAAATGTAAAGCGGCAGTTGGAAGTGAAGTATAGACTGGAGGTTGTACCATAGCATTACAGCTTTTTCTTTTCCCAAATGTTGTGTTGGGGCACTGGTGCTGTCTTGGGCAATAGGACAGATTTGGTTGGTCAGGCTTATCTCACATTTGTCAGCATTGGACTGTGCTAGGAATCTGTACTGCCTTTTCAAGCCAAATTATTTTCACCAAATGAATATTCTCTCTTTTTTTTTTTCCTTGCAAACGTTTTAGCAGAGAGCAATACACTTACTAGATATATGGCTTTAGAGACAGATATTTTTCATGGTTCTGAAATTACTTGTGAAGGAACAAAACGTTCTAGATATATTTCTTCACCTAGCATTCATCAGATTCAAAACACCCCTTTACAATTGGCCAAAAACTTTTTGCCTTTGTTATTTGCAGCAGTGATTTAATGTGTGAATTCTTAGCAAACCATATAAACAACAACGATTATATTGCAAGTCTTTATTTCACTGATAGCACTTACTGTTCCTCTTGTTGCGCTTCTAAAGCTGTTGTCTTCAACTTGACTGGATAAATTTAGAAATCACGTTATTGTCACAAAATAGCATTACTTATAAAATCTCCAGAACTGGAACAGTGCGGAGGAACTAGTGGAATTAAATCCACCAGCTTGGTAATGGACCTTTCCTTCTACCCGCTGCTTAACGTATACAGAAACCTGCAAACAAAAGAAAAGCTCTTGCTATACATGTAGCATCTTGAACAGCTACTAGTGAAAGAGCAATTTGCTTTCCTTTTTATTTTCTTTTATTTTTATTTTTTTTCTTTTTTTTTTTTTTCTTTTACCTCTAAGCCGAAGTTAACTTACATTCGCTTGTGTGGATGTTGTAATGGGCTGAAGGTTCCTGCTGACCAGGTGATTCCTTAAACCAGAGGTGGTCCCAATGCAAGAGGAGGAGAGGGGCCATGCAGAGAGTCTTAGCTTTCTTCCAGTCTTGTTAATTATAGACCTCAAGAGAAAATATCCTTTTTTTTTTCCCTCCTGAAGAGAGAGGGAGGAGGAGAAAGTGGAAAGCAGAACTAATCCATAATCAATAACAATTATGTTAATAACTATTGATATGTTTTAAGAGCCAAAGTGGCTGTGATTTGGTTGACTATGCTTAACTGCACAATAAGCAGAAAAAGGTACGTGATCAAAGATGCCATTAATATTGATTCAACCTACAGGAAACATAAGAAAACTTCTGATACTGGGTGTTTAATTCTTTACATTCATTAGATAAACCAAGGATATTTGAGTCAGAAGTGGAACCTTTTATTTTTAAAATGTGCAGTTTTGATTTTTGACTTAGATGCATATGCTTAATATATGGAATAGATTTTTATTTTCTTTACAGAATATTACATTAGATTTGCTATTTTCAAAAGACCTCCCAGGAAAGCTCTTGCATAGCTGTTCCCAGTAGTTCTTGGAATCAAATCCTTGTGTTTTTTTACCTCTTGTTTAATGGACATGTGAAGTCCGTCCTGTAAGGTACTAAGTGTCTTTAACCTCTGACCGACTTGGACGAAAGTAGAACAGATAAATCTTTTGGTAATGCTCAGCACTTGACAAGACCGATGTTAAACACAGGATGTAATGAGGAAATGTTCCTGTAAAGGCATTATTTGTTAAGAGACCAGGTACAACGCTAGCTCCAAATTTCCTTTGTTTAGGCAGCGTGATGCTTACTTAGTGAGAGCTGCCGGTGTCTCTGGGAGGTCTGCGTTCGGACTGCGCTAGGAGCAGAAATGGCCACAAGCTGCCAGAAGAAAGATGGAGGCTCTGTGGTGTCGCACCCGTCCACGGTGAAATGACACCAGCAGATAATCAGACTTCGATCCAAGACTTTTGAAACTTTTCCCACCTATTTTCAGTTTTAAAAAATTGGTTCTGATTTGATAACGTTATGTAGGAAAGCAAAAGGATTTTACTTGTTTGCTCTGACTCCCCTATTTAGGACTGGCTTTGCTGCTAAGATACAGGTTCTGAAAGAGACTCTATCTCGTATGTACGTATGAGTTACTAATGAGACAATCCAAATAATATTTAATGTTTTACTTGCTGCTTGGCAATGTTGCATTAACTAGAAGCAGAAATAGTTCTTAAAAATACCACATGAGGATGAGAAGATGTGTTACAAGGTGTTTCATAACCCTAGGAAACCATTTAAGAGAAACGCACACACCCCACGCCTCACCCCAGGTTCTGGAATCCATAATGATCTGAATTTTTCTGCTGACGATGTTAAAATAACATATACGTCTTTGGTTATGAAACATTGCTGCTGCTGGAATTTGCTGTGGATACAGAGGTAAACAAAAGGTCTGCCAGTCTTCACCGAAGTCACTTTTTCTTACCCACGTCAGATACTTTAATTTGGTCTTTGACTATAATTTTTCACAAATAAATTCCGAAAATCTTAATTACAGAAAGCCGTTGTGAGTTATTTGGTTTTTATAGATAGATATAGACGTGTATGTATATATAACATTTCAGTAAATGTCTGCACCCTTAGGATGTTTCTTATGTGAAAACACTCTGAGTTGTCTTTGCAGTCTGTTATTTCTGAAAAAGCAAATGCTCGAATCGTGTTTAATCAGCTCGGAAAGTGCACTTAATTCTGGTAGCACGAATGAGTAGACGTTCATCAAGTGGGTGGCTTTTTTAAATGAAAGTTTTGCTTAGCTCCCTGTGTTTAATAGGGAGCATCATAAAATTTACCTGCTGATAAGAGAAGGTGGGAGAGGTTTTCGAAGCTCTCCCCGTGATGGCTGCAGCACAGCATGGGATCTGCCCAGCTCGCAGCGCTGCTCGCGGGAGACCCGAGCTGGAAAAAGGGGGTGGTTGCCAGCTATGGTGGAGATGTCTTTGAATCCAATCTGCTGCTCATGGTAACCGAGCCTGCGGCCCCTTGCTTTGTCTGATGTGAGGCATGGGGAAAAAAGGAGATAAGGGATGCCTTTTTTATTTATTTCTTTTTAAATGTGCAGGCAAAGGCCAGCGAGGGGAAGGTGCAAGTTTGTGAGTGCTGGGACGGCTGTTGTGCTTTGTCACCGCTGCGCGGAGGCAGGGACAGTCTGGCAATGGCCGCTTGCTGTTCAGGAGCTGGTAATGATTTTGTGTCCGTTTTCAGGTACTGAAAGTGAATCAGACCATACGGAAGACTTTTTGATCAGGCACAGTGTTTTTTAAGTGTTTTAAAAAAATGTGTACGTGATGTGGCTATATTTAAAATGTAGTACATCTGTTAAGCATCTAATTCTTTCCAAGATTTCAGGAGGTGACGAAGTTGGAAATTGTCTTATAATTTAGATTAAGATTTTTTTTTTTTCCAAGTTAGGATATTTGCCTGTCAGGCTTCCACACTTAGCAGTGCTTCTTCGGAATAGTGTATTTGATAATCACTTAAATACGCTGCATTACATTTGCGTTTTAGGACTTTGGTTATGATTTGACTTGTATGAGCCTAATATCAGCCATAGATGACTGTGCAGCCAATGCGGTTGTAAATTTGTGTGAGTTGTTCTGCTGCTGCTGTAATGGAGAAGGCTTTGCGGTGTTGGATTGTGCTGACAGTGCATTATTTGTCTAACCCGTTTGGAGTAAAGGATTTGTTAATTCTTGCGCTGCTTAGTAAGCCCAGGAGTTGGACCATGCCCCGCCGATGTCTGGTGCAGCTTTTTAAACACTAAATCTTCCTAATTCAAATGGCACTCTGTTAAAGTTTACAGCTGAAGTTGTTTATTTCAAAGAGCCAGCTGTTTTTAATAGCAGAATTATTGATTTGTGGAAATAACTGGACTGTGTGTGTGTGTGTGTGTGTGTGTGTGTTAAATGTGATCTTTAGGACATTATGGTAACACAACAGTCTGTGTAGGGGAAATACATAATATTCAATTCAGGAACTGCAGTTAAAATACATTGAATATGTCTATAGTTTATCTAAATAAGACAACTTTAAGTGTAGCAAATGACTTTCACAAATATAGGCGAAGCAAAATGGTGTTGTAAAGGTCCTTGCTGCTGTATTTGCGTGATTCAGTATAAAATGGACACAAAGTACGAGAGTTGAAGCTATAAACACAGACTTGGGAATGGAAGATGGTAGGAGTAGTTATAAGGGTTTTTATTGCCCTTTCAACACATATGTAAAATTATAACTCAACTGCAATGACTATTAGGTGTTCTTATGGAAAATGAGCCAGTAAAGTGTAGCTGATATTAGATGGTCGTTATTTATGGAATGAGGCACTTCTCAGAGAAGAAGTGGTATTGAATTAATTGGAAGCCTGTGCTGCTACCTGTGCGTTCTGGCTGGCGAGGAGCGGTGGCGCTGAGCCCCAGCGAGGTCCGCGCTCGCACGGCGACAGTGGAGAGCAGGGAGCTGGTAGCACCAATAGCTTATTCCAGATGTGCTGTCCCGCTCCCCACGGCAGAGGAGCCGTGCAAAGAAAGAAGGGGATGGCAGCCTGAATTCAGCGTTGGGCAGAACCAGCAAGGCTCCCATCCCTACGCTTGAGTTGGTAATGGCTCTCTTAGAACCTTGTAGGACAAATAAATAGTTTCCATTTTTTGAGCATGGTTAGCTTTTTTTTTTAATCCCTGATGTGACTTTGCCATATCTCCTACATTTCCTTTCTTTCAAGAAAGCCTAAAATAAATTTATTGATTTATATACATTTGGATATTTTTATACTAATATATAGTTGAACCATAATGAAAGGAGAATGAAATTTTACTCTCTAGTATTTACTCTTTCCTTTCCCTTGTCAGGCAATAAAAATCTACCACATAGGCACAGTACATAAACTGGAGAGATCATCAGGTATTTGAATAAGTAGTGTGGATTAAATGTATGTACATGGATGCTGTGGTGAGAGTAAGCCAAGTGCTTGCTTTGAAAACTGTATAGAATCCTTATCTTTAATTTCTTAAAGAATGAACTTCTCATCTGTAGCTGCGTCACCCATTCCTGAAAACCAGTTGTTAGACATTTGCCTGGCTGAATGCATTATTCTTCTGACATGCCCATTCGATAATTTGCCAGAGGAGGTGAAGTCATCCCTAATCAAACTCCAGTTATAGCTGTTGTCAGGTGTCTTGGTGTTTGTGTTTTGTGGTGTTTTCTGCTTGCTCTAATAAAGCTTATGGAACAGTTTACTTCACCTTCCTGTTCTGTGAATTTTAACTATTACTAATGTAAGTTTTTTTTCTTTTTAATGTGAAGCTTACCAGACACATCCTGAAAATGTGCAGTGTCTGTGAGGAGGAATGTCCATGTTATCCCTCTGGAAGTTCTTTCTCGTCCTGCAGCCCCGTGTTGGTTCTGCTCTCCTGTGCTTGGGTGGCAGATGCTCATTAGTGATGTTTTCCCAGTTGCTTGTCTGCATCTTTTTGTTTGGTTTGCAGTTCCTGCACTCATGGTTGGAGCAGTTCTGTGCCTTGAGACTTAGATGGGAGAAGTTCCCACGGACTATATTTTTCAGTGTTGTTTGGTTTTTGTGTGTTGGGGGGTTGTTTGTTTTTGTTTTGTTTTTCTTAATACAAAACAGATAATAGTTTATCTTACTGCAATGGTACAGTAGTTCTAGAAGAGAGAAGATTTTAAAGTGACACTTATTTGGGAGGAAGGAGGTGATTCTTTAACAGTCTGAAGTTTTCTGATGCTGCGTTTTGGGGAGATTCATGCTGTTTCCTGAAACAGAATTTAGGTTTTGGGATGCTGGAGACAGAAAGAGCGTACTGCAACAGCAACAGTTTAGCCAAGATTTTTTTTGGTTGCTCATTTGTAATAAGCTCTTCTCAAAGTAAATTCTAAGACCTTTAAAACACGGAGGAGCCTGTACTTGTCTCATGTATAAAAGTGGTTGAATCACTAGATGTGTCCAGCTAATATTTGACTGTTTTGAATACAGAGACTACTTAGCATGACTCTTTCTGTGAATAGATCTTGTGATGTGAATGTGTGTCCATGTGTGGAGAAATTGGAGTTTTTGAATTATCAGTGTACATTGTACAAAAGAATTACATAGTTGCAGTTTTATCAGCCAACAACAGAGAGACCAAGCGTATATAATACATGAAAATCTGAAAGGTAAACACTTATGTGGATGTTTGCAGTACAGTCAGGAGGTTGTTGAGTTCCCTCATGTTTGCCTTTAGAACATACTATTATGAGATTTGGAGCTTTAATTACTTGATATTTAACTATATTGCTGTTTTTAATGTAATTAAAAAACATCTACTTAACTAAGAAGTTAGTTGGGGAAAAAAAAAGTTTTAAAAGAACCTGAAGTGAAATGAAGATTAAAAGCTGATTTTTGTTCCAGTGGGAGATGAGTTCCCATGATCTTCTGGGCATGGGGATGATGGTGCTCCTCAATTTTTGTGAGCTCAGGCACTGGGGTCTCTTTGTGGAGGTTCAGTTTTCTTTCCGGATGCTCCTTTACATTCTTGATTGCAGATTTGAGGCGCCACAGAGGATCTGAATTTTCTCAGTGAAGCACAAGCTACTACCCGTGATAACTTGTGCGGTTCTAAAGAAAGATTGTATTTGCTCATAGATCACTCTCCCTCCGCCCCAAAAGACCTGACAGCTGTTTTAAGAAGTTATTTTCAGGCTGGAACGTGAAACTTGGATGAGGACCAGACTCCTTAATAAACAAATTTAGCAGTCGTTCCCCCCCTGCCCCCTTAAAAATGACACTGTACTTTTATTTACAATTTAATGTAGTTGATCGTATGTTAATGGTGTAGTTTATTTCTCCCTTTAAATTTACTTTCATGTTCTTTAATGTTTGTTTGCTAATATTAATAATTCAAAGGAATAAACAAGTGGAGGAAGTGGTGGACTTTGTGGTGGGAGTTGTAAGTGTTTCCAGTGCAGTTTGCTGATGTGAAATACGTTGTGAAATGGGAAAGGCAGGATTTATGGATACTGGTATTGTTATGGTTTCTAGCTGTAGAACTGGAGAGCAAAACTTGCTTCTGAGCAATATCTCACATGTTCTGCAGCAAGTTTCCAAGGTCCCATGGCACCATGGTAGCTTTTCTCAAAATATTGTGGCTTATTTAGATAATGTTTCAGTGTTTGTTTTCTTTGTTCTCTTGCAACTGAAGATAAGCCCCGTAGGCATTATAGCAGCAAAATATTTTAATGGGATGGAAGTTGTTAAGGGAAAACAGCTATTCCTACATTTTTCTTTTGTATTTTTAATTACCCATTAGATTGTATCTTCTGAGAAGTAAATTAGAGAGGAATTTTCTGATGGTATTTGGAGAAACTGGGAGGCAGTGGGGAAGTGGGTATCAAAGGGATGGTGGATGACAGTGCAAGGGAAGAGATTGTAAGAAGTTGAAATCTGTAGAAAACTATTGACTAATGTTAACTAAGACTAATAACCTGGATCACTTTTCGTGGCGTGTTTTCTTTAGTCCTTAAATTTCATACATTTTGTTCAGTAATAGAAGAGACATGAACAAAAAAGATGCAAACCAAACGGATAGAGTTTGTACGAGAGCAACCAGGATACTCAGGTGTCTAGAAAAGAGCACAGGCATTGCAGTTGGTTTGGTCCAGAGTAAAAAGCTGGATGGGAGAGAGAGGCACATTCTTCAGATGTGGGGAAGGGCTGCGGGCAGAGGAAAAGGAGCCGGAGCAAGAAGCCCTGGACTGAAATTGCTTCAAAAGCATGAGGCGTGTCAGGGGAACAACCACCTGAGGAGAAGTTAAGGAACTATTAATGTCTGTAGAGACTGCTTTGGGGTGTCTGGCCTTGGGACAGGCGAGTGCCTGGGCTGCGCAGCCGTCCTGTGAGCCTTATCAGCTATTGCTTCTGTGAAGATAACACACCACCTTCTAGAAGGGATCAGAAGGCTATGAATAGTGATGGATTGCTGCTGTAAATAAAGTGCGCTATTTCAGCAAAATTGCATTAAAAGAATTTTAATCCTATTTTTGAATAATTTGGCATAGAACCATTGCCGATTTACTGGGGGGTGTGTGTGGAGAATGTTTTGGAGTTTTTTTGTGTTGTGATCTGTCTGACTTGTCCAGGATGCAGAATAAAATACAATTGCTCTGCTTGAAGTAGACAGAGATGATCTTTGCTGTCATGAAAAGCTCCACGGAGTGATAAAGTGATGCTAAAGCTCCACCTTTCCTTTCTGCGAAGGTTTAGTACCCGTCAGTCTTGGTAGCCCGTTCCATCGTGTGTTCCCAGAGGGGCCCACGGGTGCACCTGGGTGCGGGTTTGCACGCACAGGTTGCAGGACGGTAACCCAGGTGTGCATTGGGATCGTGGTACCTGTTTCTGGAATGAAAGTGTGGTGTTGAACAGGGAATTGTGCGCTTGTCCTACATCCCAGCGACAGCTGCTGAACAGAGCAAGGTGCTTCACAGGGTTAGTGTTCCTTTTTTTTTTTTTTGCCCCCTTTTTTTTTAACACTTAATCAGTCCTTGCTTCTCCTTACCAAAGCTTTTCCTATTGGTAGAAATTCATCATGCAATGGAATTCAGTTTTATCTTTATATGGATACATGTGTAGGTATATAAATAAATTCTTTGATTCTATTCAGAACTGAAAACAAATATTGCACGCTTATATTTTGGGGGTTTGTTTTGCTTTTAATGTGAAAGCTTTTGGATGCTGCAGCCGTGTAGAATGCCAAGATAGAAGCTGGATATCTCTTTCCATTTGAGCTGCCAGTGAAGCGGTGCCTGTGCTACGGGTCAGTCCGTGTAGCCCAGGCCAGCATTGCCTGTACGTGAGCGACTCTGCTTGTTATGTCTTCTCGTTCTGTGCTTATCTGTGGTCGCCTTGGCCGGCCGAGTCCAATTCCACTGCACTTAGCCAGGCCTTGGTTTGCAGCGCCGCCGATCCCTGGTCTGAAGGTGTTTTTGTTGTGGGTGCACTCGTATGATAAGTTTTTGTGACTGCAAGTGTATTTCTTGTTGGAATTCATTCTGCTCTGGTCTGCAAGCCGTGCTGTAACGTTTCCAGATCTTTTTAACTGGAAACTTCACTCACGCTGTCTGAACTTGCAAAACCAAACCAGACGTAACTATTTGGAAAGGTTGTTGTGTGAGCTGTTCTTTCTGTATGTTTTCCAAATCTATATTCAAAAAGTAGGATGGAAGTGGAAAAATAGAGGTGATTTGGGTTAAAGTATCAACCACAAACAGTAAAAGATCCATTTCCTCTTTGGCTTTCTCAATACAAGAGTACATTTATATCATGAAACATTCTCAAATATTTTCTCTTCTCATTTTAATTTTTTTTCTTATCTACTAGTACAATTGTATAGGCTTGCTTATTGATAAGCAGGTAAGTATCAAAGTACTTGTATCAAAGATTGATAAAATAAACTTTTTGATTGAGGCAGAGTTGGCAAGAGATGGAAATAATACGTGTGTGTGAAAACATTGTCTGCAGCCGGTGAGGCTGATGGCTTACTGGTAATATTTCAGACTTAATGCCTCTCTCAGCTAAGAGGGGAGACATCAAATAATTAATTTAATATCATGTTAGCAGTTCTCTCCTTGCAGTTATCTACAGGGAGATGAAACAAAAATACGTTACAAAAAACATGTGACGAAGATCAAAATATCCCTGGGGGAGGATCACTCCAAAGGCTGTTTTTAGGTACCTAAAACTTGAGACTGTCTCACCCCCCCCCCCGCTTTGGTTGGTTGTGTTGTGTTTTGTTTTTTAATAAATTCTGTTTATTTTCATAATAAAGAAAATTGTTGCTTTGCAGTACTATATTTTAAGGATCTCGGGAAGTTTTAGGGGATTGTATTGTTTATATTAATCAATTTATACTAGGGCTCTTACCTAAATATTTATTTGCATCTGTTTTATTGATTTTTATCTCTTTAAATTTTGTTAAATTGCACAGGCCCATGTTAATATGTAAAGGCTACCAGTGTATGTTTGTATCCAGTTTCCTCAAGAATATGTGCTCTGAGTTTGAAACTTAAGTCTTTTATTTGCTTTTGTTCAAGTGTGATGTAACAGTAGCAGATCTGATTATTTAAATTTCCTGTTGTAACCTTCTCACAACTTAACCGTTTTCTATAATTCTATAACACTGAACTTATCCAGGCTATACCTTGCATTTAATTTGCAATTTCAAATTACTGTGGGACCTGTCTCCATAACTCATTTTAGTCTCTCCGTCTACAGGTTGTGGAAACTAAGTTTTAAACTAAGATTGAGGAAAAAATTAGAGGTATAAATACATTTTGGTCATCTCACTGGGGCTGCCTTCCCATGAAGCAGGCTGTGTCGAGCAATTGGAAGCCTGCCCTCGGTTGGTACGATACGTCGTGTTCCCGAGGAGCACCAGGGAGAACTGGTAGCCTGTTTCTCCAGTCTCCCACTCATGTGGGACTTATGCAGTGGGGACAGACCTGAGATTTAGTCCAAGAACCTAAATCCTGTCTTCCGATGGAAAGGAGACAGGGTTTTTAATTTCTCCATCTAGTTGCCAAATGCAGTTTTTTCAGGATTGCTGGAGCCTGGTGCTGTTTGGTGGAGGACAAGAGCGTGCCTCCCGGGCTGGTGCTGTGCCGGTGCTGCCGGTGGCCACGGTGCGTTTCTCGGCAGGATTTTCCATGACCGGAGGTTGGGTGTCTGCCATCAGCGTTCTGCAGTTTCCCTGTGTCCTTGCAGATAACCGGCCAATGTGGCCCCCAGGCTCAGTGCTGCTGCTCCTCGGGCTCTGCCCTCGGCCGCTGCTGCTCCCCGCATGCCGGTTTTCCCTTCCTTTGCCAGCTCTCCCCGTCTCATCTCACTAGCCTAACTTTTACTCAAATTAAACTAAGGAAACACAAGGGAAAATGAATACATTTTAAGAGGCCGGTTTTTCTCTGTTAATGCAGTGTTTGTTAAGTGCTTCTTGGAGTTTGCCTCCGTACAAAATTTCAGCTTTTGCTTTGTTTTAGGAAAGGGGCAGCAGCTACAGAAGGGTTTTTAAGTAGAGGAGGTAATGAGGCTTTGCTGCTGGTGCTGTGGCACAGGCAGCGCTCACACAGCTATCTGTTTTCTTGGCCTTCCCTCCTCCATGTAGATTACGATTGTTGCATTTCCAGTTGCCATTTGGAAAATTTGTTTTACCTTCTTCAACAAAATCTTAGAGATGTTTTCCTTCCCTGCCTCCAGCTTATTTTTCCCTATGCCCCTTCCTTTCCTTCCAGTCCTTCCATCCAGGTTTCCACTCTGAGACTGAAACCACAAAAAGGGGTTGATTTGGTGTTTGGTACAACTGGAGGAGTGAAAAGCTGCAGCAAAGGGAGTGAATGAAGCAATGGAAGCTGGGGCAGGAGGGTTGGAAACTTTCTCAGCGTTCCTCGTCAGTCTGCGGCAGATCCGCTGCTGGGGTTTCCCACATCCTCCCGTCTCTTGTTTTCTTCCTTGCAGTTGTCCAGTTACTGTGCCTATTGGGACGGGATTCCTGAAGAAACAGCCAAAAACTTGATTGGAAAGGGTCATAGCCATCCTTTAAATTTTTTTATGGGCTGTGATCAAGAACGTTATGCAATCTGTGTTGATTAATTGGCAGTGAATATCCAGGCTGTCCATTCTTCAAAACCCATTTTAACTGTTTTTAATAACATGAAAATTTAAAGATACAAATGGCAGAGTAGCCAAACCCCTTCTTGGTTCTCATCTCTGGTGGGCTAGGAAGTGCTCATAAACAGTTTTCACTCCAAATAATTTGGTTTAACTCTGCATTTAGGAGATTTACGATAGCGCAAAGCAGAAAGTAAATAATACAATATCCTATCTGGATAATACAATATCCTATCCTATTTCTTTTGCACTTGAAAATAAGCGAGGACCAGGAAAGGAAGGGTCGGGATGTCCATGGGAAGAGCAGCTCGCCCAGAGTTAACCGCGCCGTTGGATGGAGCAGAGGTGCCCACCACAGCCACCGGCTGCCTGGGCCAGAGGAGGAAACAACATTTCTTGTCAAAATACAGCTGCCCAGCCTGTTCTCTTTCTGGGAAAAACGTCCAGTAACTGCTGATACAGCCTTGTGATGTGCAGATTAAATGTATAAACATTTACTTACTCTTAACTAAAATTGTTGGCTTTTCAGAACCCCAGGGGCAGGGGAAAATCGTAGTGCTGCCGACTGATGAATGGTCACCGTGTAGCAATGTAAGGCCCAGACAGAGGTTTAAAGTTCAAAGCAGTTTGCTCTTCTTTTTCTTTTTTTTTTTTAAGTCTCTGTTTAAAAGTCTCTTATTTTATCACGAGGAATATAGCAAACAAACTCATTATTTGCAGAAATCATGCATCTTTGAAGTAAATTTGGTTTTGAAAAAAAAAAAAGTAGTAAAGATTTTTTCCTCGTCATTTGAGTTGGATTACTGTATAACGCTTTTCCCTTATTGCTCAGAGTATTTTAAATTTCCATAGGCTCCTTAAATGATGCAAGAAATTGTTCTGTTGGCACACAATGTAAACTGAGTGGAAAAGTAAATATTTAAGGCTGACATATTGAAGTATAAATAGCGGTTATTGTGTGTAATGTTTCAATTGTAAAAATATTTCTCGAGGTCTGTTAGTATGCACCATCGCTTCTAAAATGATAATGTTTTTTAAAAGTTGCATTTATATTTTGGAAAGTATACCTAAAATCGGTCACAAATATGTTTTTGACAGCTGTGGTGCCTCGGATCCCTCATGCTTTTGGCACTTGTCTCCTGAGAAGGTCTGATCTGCTTGTCAGCAAACACAAATTAACGGGCAGCTATGTTCGTCATTCCCAGAGGTTTATCCATATCCCAGGCTGGGTTTGGAGCTGTCTGTCTAATCCAAAAATGAGGAAAATGCTCAAATGTCGGTGTTGGATCAGCTCGAAGTCTGGTAGTTCTGCCTGGCTGTGTCCAGCACTCCAGGTAAGCGTTGTAGGGGACGCTTGTGCTGCCCCTTGCAGATACTGTGAATGAACTGTTCTCATCTCAGGCATCTCAACAGCCAAGCAGAGCTTGGTTTTTCTCCTTCTCTTTGGAACTTGATCTTCACCACTTGTGTTTTGCAAGAATATTTATTGTACCTTGTGTCTTGAAGTACCTTGTCCCACAGCCTCGGTTGGAGGGACTCTCCTCAGAATTTCCCATTCTTACGGCTTTAAGACAGATTGGGAGTGTTGTTTCAGCACAGTTCTTGTGTTTAGCAGTAATTATACAGGCTTTACTGTATCCTATCTGTGTCATCAAGACTGGCTGGCTTCCACGTGGGCACGCAACCAGTGAGATGGAAGCTTTTAACGTGCTTTGACATTGCACAACAGCTGAACGCTACTTAAAGCTAAAGTTTACATCAGCCTGAGCCAGCCTGGCATTTGAACTTAATGGTTAACATGTTTTACTTTAGAAATAACATTATAGGGAGGCGGCCCTCAGTTGAAAAGAGTTATTACGATAACAGGTAACAGTCATCTGGAATTCCATTGGTGATTATAGCTAGATCCACTTTGGAGTGTTTAGATATTTTATGTAAAACATTTTTTACTAAAAGTTTTGTAAAAGGGAATAGTGTGAGAGATCTTTCTAAATTTCATCTTTTCCAGTTCTTAAAATATTGAGTTGAAAACGCAAAAATTCAGTCTTGGATTGCACTCCAGAATGTGAATACACTGAAGCCTTTCAGAGTGTTCTTTTACCTTTCTGAATTGTAGCTTGCTCAGACCAGACTAATAAATTTGTCAGTGATACGCACAGTTATAAATGTTAATTATCGTAGTCTCCGCAGATGCTGCTGCTGTCGTGGTCAGCTCATACTTTCTCTTGTTTATTCTTTCTCTAATACTGCCTGCTAATACTGAGTCATATTTTGAAGTTGTGGTTTGGAGGCTCCTTTCCAAGACCACGAGCTCTCCGCCGGTGAAGTGCTGTATTGCTTTACTTTCTCTAGCAGCAACTTCTTTTGGCGGTAACTGGGCGCCTTATTTTCCTCCTGAGCCACGTGCAGGCCTCACGGCAGAGTGGAATTTTTGGTCCCCAGTCAGAGTAGCCCAACACACAATTAGAAATTAGTTGTGCATAGCAGCACGGGGACAGACAACTCCTGTTTCTACCTGGCTGTCCTTGTGATGGGATTATAATATTCCTGGCAAGGGTGTTTTCGTGTCGTTAGGTGGGTCCAGCAAGAGGAATTGGGGGATTAAGGGCAACTGCCTCCACTTAAACTAAGTCATCTGGTTGTCGCAGCGTTAGGAAAGGCAACTGGGAACAACACAAACGTGTTCCCAAGTCACGTTCGTAGTTGTGTTATTTGTCGACTGAATCATATCAGTAATTTTTATTCATTGAAAAAGAAATGGCTAGTAAAAGCTTTTGTGGCCAAGGAAGAAAAGTCTCAGATTATTTTTTTTTCAGTAGCTCTTCAAATATGTGCAGTGAAATATGGTTATATACTTAGCAATAAGTACTTGCTGTACCGCTCCCATACCTGTGGTCAGGGTGATGTGGTAGCATTTTTATTATTATCCTGATATAAGTAACTTATTTAGTAAGTTATTATTTTATATATTAGTTTCTAATCTGATATGTAATTATGTAATAATGCTAGTGAAAATTAAGAACATTCTCTTAAGTGCTCCAAAAACAACAACAAAAATCTCTAGCCCTATGAACTCTGGTTTATATAAACAAGATAGATGCAACAGAGAGATCCAGGCCGCAGCAGAAAGAAATTTGCATTCAGGATATGAATATAGCTAAACATTTTATTTACAAATGAGGTTTTAAAAAGTACTATCTAATGTCCTATCTTATATATTTAAAAGTCTAAAAGCTTTGTTAATAATCATCAAATGTGCCATGCTGATCGTGCAATACAGATAACTCCGAGGCTGTTCAGCACTTAACAAAAGTCTTATCTTGCCAACTTCTCTGTTACAGATTTGTTCTCTCCTCCATTTGATCTGCTCTATTTCGTGCACCCTACTGCTACTTTTCCATCTCACTAATTCTGTAATTTGTTTAATTGCTCTGTCTGACATACCTGAATCAACAGCAGGGAGGGAGGCTGCCCGGCACCTGCTGTACGGCAGGAAGGTGCCGATCAGGTCTGGTTGTGGTACTGCAGGGCTCACCACAAGCTCTTTTTACCTTCTGTTTTTCTCTCATCGTGCTACTTTTTTTTTTTTTTTTTTAAATCGCTTCTACAGACTACTCATTTACTGTATTTTTAACTTATTCATGTACTTCAGTCCATGTGGCTGTTTGGAAATGAGCTCTTCAAACTCATTTAGATAGCGATTGTAAGCTGTACGTTTCTATCCTGTTTTATGTTTAATTGCAGTTTGTAAATGCTATCAGTAATTGATCAGAAATGTTCTTAAGAGAGGCTAGATATGGTATAGTCAGGTCTCTGAAGGGGCTTGCTTTATGCTTCTTTCCTTTCTATTGCTGAAAAAATCAGATTTTTCTCGCCATAGCACCGATCATCTTCCCACTATTTGAATGCTGGAGTGATAAACGTAGTAAGAATGCAAGAGAGTGGCCAATAGATCCTTCTCTGACCTCAGAGCTCAGGAAAGGGCAGCGCACTTCCTAAGGTAGGAATCACTGATTTGACTTTTGTGATTAATACATATTTCTGCCTTTAGGAGTGTTAGCTCCAATACATTTGTGTAATTTATAAAACTTTAATAGCAACAGGTTTTACAGGTTGTATTACAGTTAATTCTTATCCCACAATGATATCTTGAACAAATCCTTAATTTCTTTTATTACCCAAGAAATGCTAAGTGCTAATTTATGATGCAGTTGCATTCACATTGAATCTTAATTTTATGTGTGTGTCACTTAACAGCAGATGCTTTGGGGCATAAAGACTCCTATAATTAGATCTGGCATATGTTTTCAGGATAGGTGAAATAGTTTGCGTGCTTCTAGAATAAATATTTTCTGCAGCCTGTATTTATAATAATGGTAAACAATTGAACATGTTAGCTCTGAGTCCTGCATGTTTAGTGTAAGCTGTGGCTTTTGGAACATGTACCCTTGTGATTCAAAGATATTGAGTCCTTTCTAATGGCATTTTTTGTTGTTGTTTTAATACTCCAAAAAAGGGAAAGATCAAAGTGCAGTCTGTTCTTTCCTGCCCTTCTAGATACACAAAACAGCTGCAAAGCACAATCAACTATTGTAGTGATATGTGCCCGAGGTCTATAAATAGATATAAAGCTTTAAGCTTGAACCGTGCTGCTGGAGAGGCCAGGGGATTTTTGCTTGGGGTTACTAAACATTCCCTCGGTTGTTTGTGGTTTAGAACCATAATTTCCGAGGCTGCTATATTCCAATTAAATTTGAATTCAAAATGATTTTGCCGTGAAGGCTTTACATGACTTCACTGTTTGCAGTTTTCTTGTTGCCTGTTTTTTTAACCATATGTTGTTGTTGTTGTTTTTCCCCCAAACCAGGTTTCTAAAGGAAACCGATTTAAACACAACAACTAAATTATTTACTAATAGAATATTGTCTGAGAGGGAAATTCGGGGGGGGTATGTATGGAGAGTGAGAATCAGAATTATATTTCATTAAATTGTGGTCTGGACTCTCCTTCAACAAGTGTATTGCTTGATAAGAGCCTCACGTTGTTCTTCTGGACTGGAAGGTAGGCGGCTGCTGCAAGGACGCTCTGCCTCGCTGCGCCGGAGAGTAATGAAATCTGTGCAGCAGATTCAGAGCTGTTAGAGCTGTTCCCAGGGTTTTTTTTAATTCAATATGGCACATATTTTTTATTCATCATGTTAATTCATATTGGAAGAGCTGTTGAGAATGTGAGAGCTAGGGACTTGTTAGATGATGAGAGAAAAATTAGTGTATTTGGCAGGAGTAAGGCGTTGGAGATAATTTGGGTTTTGAGTATCCAGGATGTGGTTGAAGCTGCTGCTGGCAGAGGTGAAGGAGAGTTGAAACTGCTCATCTCCTTTCCGCGCTCTCTCTTCCTGAAAAAACTATTGATTCCTGTTGCATTTCAACAACATTAGCACCTAACAATATCACTAGAGATGTCCTGCTTTAAATTTAAATGAGACAGAGTGATAAAAATAACTACTTTGGCATTTAAAATTGGTGTTTTTTGGATGTAACCTTCATGCTTTGAGTCAGGTGAACCAGTTTATCTCAAGTCTTCCTTCTTCCAGCGACCGGACTTGAAATTCAGTTTATCACCGCAGATCAGGAGTGATTTAGAAAGTGTTGCTCCATATAGACATCTCATTGAAGGTGTTCCATGAAGCTTTCAGTGCATAAATACAATTTCGATATATGTGGTCAGCATTTTCCAAGGGCATGTAAGGTTATGGTGGAAATTCCTCAGTCAGAGAACAGAGAGGAATTTCTAATACCCTTGATGTTACAGTGTTGTTTCTGAAGAAACAGCAATAAAAATGTTGAAGGAAACATTGAAATCTCATCTGGAAAAGATATATATTCTTTTTCTAAAAATAATATATGAGTTTATAAAGTTTATTGCAGCACCTAGAGTTTTATAGAGGATGCAGGTATGTTTATAGGGCCCTGGTTCTCCAAGTGCCATCTCAAGTGCTCTCTGATCTGCTGTCATTGCTGCAGTCCCAGTGAACAGCAGCCTGGTGTACCAGTCTCTTGACTGCTCCCAGCATGTCATCGTGTCCTTTCCCCCTCAAAATGACATCTGCAAATTGAGGAGCTCCTGCTTGTTGTAGAGAGGAGGCAGATGAAACCTGTGTACCTGCACCAAATGACATGTAACTCCAGTATTTTATCTTTTCAGCTTCAAGAAAAAAAAAACATTTCTAAAGCACAGCGAAACGCGGAGGAGGAAGCACCAAACCTTGCTTTCATGTTCAGACAGTTATGAGCAGAGAGATCTCCTTTCACCATAACCACTGCAACCGAGAGGTCCTGGCCATCCATCGATGTTCCTTAGCTAGGAACACCGTGGGTGTCCCAGGAGGGACTGTCCATCCATCCACCCGTGTTCCTCATCAGGAACACTGTGGGTGCCCCAGGAGGGACTGTCCATCCATCCACCCATGTTCCTCATCAGGAACACTGTGGGTGTCCCAGGACGGAGTGTCCGGCCGGGGCTCTGAGCCGCAGCCGCCCTGTGGGTGCTGGCGAGAGCGTGAGCAGTTGTGCTGGAGGCACAGTGCGGGGCCGCTGCTCCCGNCGTGTCCTTTCCCCCTCAAAATGACATCTGCAAATTGAGGAGCTCCTGCTTGTTGTAGAGAGGAGGCAGATGAAACCTGTGTACCTGCACCAAATGACATGTAACTCCAGTATTTTATCTTTTCAGCTTCAAGAAAAAAAAAAACATTTCTAAAGCACAGTGAAACGTGGAGGAGGAAGCACCAAACCTTGCTTTCATGTTCAGACAGTTATGAGCAGAGAGATCTCCTTTCACCATAACCACTGCAACCGAGAGGTCCTGGCCATCCATCGATGTTCCTTAGCTAGGAACACTGTGGGTGCCCCAGGAGGGACTGTCCATCCATCCACCTGTGTTCCTCATCAGGAACACTGTGGGTGTCCCAGGACGGAGTGTCCGGCCGGGGCTCTGAGCCGCAGCCGCCCTGTGGGTGCTGGCGAGAGCGTGAGCAGTTGTGCTGGAGGCACAGTGCGGGGCCGCTGCTCCCGTTACACGTGCTGTCACGGGTGGTAATGACGATGAAGAGCCTTTGGAGGTCAGTGGATTCTTTGTTTTGGACTAGAAGATGATGCTGTCCTGTAAGTTTCTTTTCACAGAAGAGAGACGATAAATGGAAACATTTTAGAGGGGTTGGTTTCTCAGGGCAGGTTCTGTATTACATGCTCCTCTCTTTTGGGATCAACGTCTTCACCCAGCATTTTCATTGCATCAGGCAAAATGGGCTCAGCCTTACTTCAGTATCCAGTGCTTTTATTTATTTGCTTTTGAGAGCAATGGCTGTTCTCTGTCTTCTGAAATACTGGTTTTTTTCCATGAGATCTTATTTGGTTTCTGATGTTGTTACAGGCCCCCCAGTTGAACTCCTGAAATCACCTTGTTATCTTGAACAAAGTGTAGCTGTTGTGATAGTCCTCACAACAGTTCCCTGTTTGAGTTGGCAAATCTTTTCCTGAACTTGCTGTACCCTCCAGTAGATAGAGTGGCAATCTAAAAGCAACACAGGCTTCACACCAAAAGATCAGATTCAGGCTTCACTGAGCACAGTTCTATTTTTAATTTTTTTTTTTTTTTTTTTTTACTTTCAAGCTTCTGTGCGTGCTGGTTTGTCTCGGAGAGAAAGTGCAGCTACCCTGGATGTGTGCACCATGCTGCTCCAGCTGGAAAGACAAATGCTTTGCTTGTGCTTTGGTGCTAATGGGGGAGCAGACTTAAAATAATCAGTTTTCATCTAAAGTAAACAACTTATATGCCTTCTGACATAAAAGATGAAAAGCACACCTCCTTTTAAAACCAGAACTTGCTCCTTAAGATTGTGGCATCTTCATAAATTTTTTTTAAAAATGGCTTCATATGAGAAATTATTTTTAAGAAACGCTACATGATTTCCGTATTCTATGTATTCTTCATATTCTATAAACAGGACACTCAGCTGTTGTGTAATAACCTTCGGTAGATGGCTGTGACTCAGTAGAGCTCTCCAGTAACTATTGGAAAAGTATTTCCTTTCTCAGTTTTAAGTGTATACACTCCCGTTCCAGTTTCCCAAGTGAAATCTTGCATGAAATTCCAGTGGCCTGGATCAATGAGAAATTAAAATGTCCTTTCTTGGGCTAGGCACCTAACTGGAAAAAAAGACATTGAATTATAGGTTTAGCACAAAAGGTTTGGTTTAGATTGTATTTTGTCCTGTGCAGGGAGATAATGCTGTTCCTTTTGGAATTTCATTTTCCTAAAAGACATGAATGGAGGTTTCCAGCCTCAGGAAGTGTCTCAAATGGAACAAAAACTAGTGCCCAGGCATGTCACCTGTTGGGGTTTTTCTGTTAAGCAGGGAGCTGCAGCTCTGTGCTGGGAGATCAGCAAAGCCTTCTTGAAAATTATTAGCTGCATAATGCAATTAATTTTGGCATGCCCATTTTGGTACAACTTTATTTACTTATTTTCACCCCTGCAGAAGAAGTAATCATTCTATATGTTTCAGTGGAAGACTGCTGTATTAGTGATGTATATTTGCATGCTCTTATATATCATCATATAATTCTGATTTTTGTGGTGCTTTTAAGGTAGCCTACAGTGATGCTTTCTAAGGGAGAAAAATCTCTCACTTCCACATGATACTCACAGCATTGACGTGTCTTCCTTTATATACAAAATTATTTTCATAGTGTATTTGTTTAATTTTAATTGGTTTTAATAAGTAAACTTCAATTAAAGTTGTTTAACAAAGCTTTTTAGGTTTAATGATTTGGGAGAGTATGCTTGATTTTAACATCAAATTCTTCTAGAATTTTTGTATTGCTGGTTATGGAGCAAGAGCAACAGGAGGAGTGAAGTGCAGTCAGAAGTCTGCCCAGGAGGAAAACGCCCATGAACAGTAGAGATCTCACTGTACACAAAAATGATGTGAAACTGAGGCATAGACCGAAGTTCTGATTCAGTGGCAGGGAATATATGGTGGAGGGTGATGCAGGAGTTTGCATGGATTAAAGTAACTTTTCAGAACAAAAACTTTCTGTCAATAAACCTGTTACGTGGTATCATTTAACCATAAAGAAAGCTTCTATAAAAAGAACTTTTTCCACCTTTCTTTCTAAAACGTGAAGTATTTGGTATATCCCAAAACTACTGTCTTTTACATCAGTTTATCAACAGGTCACTCAGGGCAGTTACGGGTCTAACATACAAGCATCACAGAAACATTATTTATATTGTATTTTATGTAGATAAGAGATGCTTCTTCCTAAGAGCTGGGAGACCAGCCGAGTCAGTTCACCAGCAGATTAACTAGAGGAGATAGTGGGCTGCTGTCTTCTGGTTTGGTTTTTTTGTGAGGAGATGAGTTTCTGTAATGAACTATCTATTTATACCAGCTCAGAGCCCACTGATTTTTCACCCCGTTGTTTTTGCATTCCAGACACATTCCTGTACTCCCCAGTAATAACTTTTAGCCTGAGGGAAGTTTGAAATGTAATCAGCCAGTTATTAGTACAAAGTCTGAGAATGTTTTTGGAAAGGAGGAGGAAATCAAATATGGGACATGAGCTGACAGAGGAGCTGGTTATTGGGGGGTTGCTTTGGAATGAAGCAGGCTGCCAGGTTTGGTCCAAATGTGGAGAATAATAATGGATGATTTATGGAATATTTGAACCTTGGAAAAACAGAAATGCTGATTTTTACCCACATCTGTTTTATGTCACTTGAAAGACTTCTACAGCCGGTGATGTTAGTATCTCCTTCAGTCTTAAAACTAGGTTTGAGTATCAGCATTGGGCAAAGACTCGTTGCTTGTAGCGTGGGGATGAACTCATTTCAAACGCAGTAACAAGCCAAAGGAACATGCTAACGGCCTTGCATTTGGACAGTGTCTGTTTAACTGTATGTTATCTAATGTTGTTCACACTAGGTGATTTAGTGACATAACATAATGATGATCAAGCAAATCTGTTGAGTAACAAGTGATAAATCTCAATTTAATCAGGCAATTTACCATTTGGATACATGAAAGAATTAATTATGTCTGTTCTATATGTGAATGATTCATCGAAGTTACGATTGATCTATCATACTATTTGAAGTACAACTTGCTAAACTGGATAGTGACAGAGCATTTGAAGTTAGTGCGTGGGACCAGAGGTGGCATGGTTTTAGTCTCAGCACAAGACCCCTGCTTTTTGCTCTAATGTCTCCTGAGCCAGGTGCTTGGCTCCTGTATGAGGGGAGTTTTGAGTGATGGGAGGAAGACCCTCAACAGCTACTTGGGTGACAGAAAGTTTGTTCTCTGTCCTTGCAGTTGGGGGGAGTCATCACCCTTATTGCCTGTCATGTCCTCTTCTAGTAATAAGAGGTGTGGTGTACTCCATAGGGCAGTGATATAATGGGAGAGGGCAGCAGAAGATGCCCTAGAGAAGATCCCTTGTTATGGTGGTTTTCAACCTGTTCTGGTTTGCGGCCTCCTATGAATATGGGTGCTTTGGCATGCTTAGAGACTCAAAGCCAGTTCTCAGCAGGCTCCTTTTCCTTGGTTTTTGTTCACAGAACAAACCCAGCCGTCACAGGAGCCGTCCTGTCCTTGGGGGGCTGCCCCACGTGTGGCAACACACAGGCGGCCTCCACTTTTAGTGGAGTTTAGTGCTGTGTCCTGAGTAAAAGGGGTCCGTGCTGTGCATCCAGCCTGGAGCCCGGAGCCACAGCTTCCACGTGCAGAGGAAGAGGATGGTCAGTGTGTCGTGTCAGGACTAGAGACTGTCTGAGTGTCATACAGGGAGGAAATGGAAGGAATTTCAGAAACGCTTTGACTGTGTGAATAAACATAGTCCTGGAAATATTTCCTATTTAACTTTGTTTTGTGGCTTTCAAATTCTTTTTATTTGGGGGAGAGATTGTTTATATATTTTACTCAAGGAGGGGGAATAAACTGAAGAGATGATACTCTCTGCTTGGGGGAGACAAAACACTCAGTAGCTGTTCTCAACAGTGGCTCTCGAATTAATCTTTCTTTTGTGCTAGGAACACTGTAAATACTCAGTGGCTGGAGTTTGCCAATTAAATTAAAATTACAGCTGCATAGTGATGCATACTTAGGTGGTAGCTGTACTTAAGAATTTCTTCTTCACCACCTTACCAGTGTTTATGCTACTGCTATATATTGTTATTCTGAAGTGCCTCCTGCAGCAGTTTTATTTGCATTAGTTTCTGTTTTTCAGTACTGAATTAGTAAGCATTTAGAACTGTCAACCACATGTAAACAAGTGGTGCGTAAGTTATGAGTAACAACTTACCTGGAATTACAACCGCCTGTTTGTATTGCACAAGGCGCAATGTTGGGGGAATTGTGACATGACTGAATTCAGTAGTGCAACGTAATTTCTATTTATTGAATTTCTTGTAGCCCATTTGAATAAATTTTAATATCTCTAAGCTTGCATAATTCCCACAGCCTGGGACAGGGATTGCTGGATTGCCATGTTGTTGAAATACAGTGATTATTTGCAGGCTCTGCAGAAGCTGTGCTTGCTCACTAGGTAGCTCTTCAGTTCTGGCTGAAGAGCAACAGAGCTTGGATGGGAGGAAAAAAGATCATTATTGATTTTAACAACAATAAAACATATTTACCAAGTGCTTGATCTGAACATTAATTCTTCAAACTGTGCTGGCAGGCTTTGATGACAAAAATAAAAATGATGATCTTTTACTTTGAAAATTGAGATGTAATTTAAAAAAAAAAGAATATCCTCTTATTTGTAATGCAGGAATTATCTATGATATGCGAATTTATTTATTTTACTTTTGTCCCTTAAGAACACATCTTTTATGTTCTCCGAGCGTGACTTGGACTAATCAAGTTAATGAAGTGTTATTTGAGGTATTGTCAGTGATTTTTTGTGAAGTGTTACTTTTGTCCCTTAGGATGCCCCAGTGCAAACAGACAGGCGTGGAGCAAAGCTGGCCAAAGTTTGCAGTGAAGTTGCGTAGCAGATCCAGAGGTGTGCATTTCCCAAAGCCCTGCCATGCCTTCTCAATTCGTTACTTTTACCTTCTTACTGCTTTTTGTAGTGGGAAGAGGTGACAAGTTCCACATGTGCATAGCCAGTACTGAGGAAAGGTTAAATGAGACGGGTCATTCTTACCAGTATGTGATGGGTATTTGGAAACATATCAGTTAGTTTTCTTGTATGTGATTACAAAGATGCCTGAGATTATACATTTTCGTTTTGACTTAAGATGTGGGTGCTTGCTGTGTGTTTTCAATATTGTTTGATCAGTTGCTTGGAAAAAAAAAATCTTAAAACTGCCGATGGCGGTGTGACATCTGTTTTTTACTTTACCTTTTAAGTGTCAGACTGTCAGTTTTTAACTATGACCACCCAAAAAATGTTCTAATGTGAGGAGCCCACCAGCTCATAGTAGGTTTGCCCACGTTTCTTAGTTGATTTAGGTTTACTTGCCTACAAGTCCATAGGGAGCAGTGCAGTTGCATGGCACTTTGTGAAGGCCTAATTAGCCCGTAGGATTGTCCTGGCTTAAATAAAATGCTGATTTAGCATGTCAGATCCAGACTACCTGCATTATGCAAGAGGGAAAGAATTTGCCTGATTGTAGTCCTGTCAACACAAAGAGATTGCACCAGTGTAACAAAATAGACTTCTAAAGTCTTGTTTAAATTGGTGCGTGCTCTTGTCTGGCGTCTATTAAAAAAACGTTAGTACCGAGAACCACAATAGCTCACTCTGTTACCAAGGGCCAGAGCAGGCTTCAGTTGCATCAGACTATTGGTTTTTTTATTGGAATCCTTTTGTGCATCCTGCACGCTTGCTATTCATCACTTCTAAAATATCGATCAGGAAGACAGGTGGCATCTTCCAGTCCTGAGTGAAATTTTCCTGGGTGGGATTTCTTGTGAACTTCTAACCGCCTGCAGTCTGGCCATGCCTTTTTAGTTTAAAATTAATAAATTCTCGTTCCCGGGAGCCTAGAGCTGGTGAAACTTTCACCTGGAGCCTCTCTCTCTTCAACTTATTAAATTCTTCCTATATTTAGCAGAAGCTGGTACAGCCATCCATAGTTCCTGAGGTATGGCAGCCAGAAGAAAACTCAATATATAAGATGTCTTCCTGGAATGCTTGTGGCTTTGTATAATTGTCTTGTCTAGAGGAGCAGAATTTTTCTTGAAAAATCCTCATCTATCTGTAGATCTCTGTTTTATAATGCTGTTGTTTAAACAGATTGACTGAAGTCCATGCCTTGGAGATACCCTCTGTGCAGTTTTCTGATTGTTTCCCTCCCACAGTAAAATGTAGTTTTAAGTTGGAAATGCTTTTTTGTTTATAGTAAAAGGAAGTTTTGGAAGTATATGCCACTTATCCCCAAAGGATCATTGCGATCTGGAGTGTCAGAACTTCCCACGTGTGCAGATTCATCAGGGAAAGAAAAGTTGACAGATGCGTGACCGAAAGCTTGGATTGAAGCGACTGCAGGGGAGGCTTCGTGCAAGGGCTCCCTCCATCATCTTCCTCGCTCCCGTGCTGTTCTTGTGGCCGGGCCCCTTGCAGTAATTCAGTCTAAGTACAGAGATGCACAAAATGCTGGTGCGTTACTGAGGAACTCCTGGGTCTCGATATGTGGTCCTGCGGTTATTAAAATGGAAGGCTAAGCCTTGAACTTTGAGGTACGCTCTTGTCAATTATGAGTTGGGAGGAGTGTGGAAAACCCCAAACCCACATCGGCACCCTAAACACAAAACTGTAAGAAAACGTTCTCTTTAATGTCTTCAAAAGACTTCACAGTGTTGTCACCTTATCATTTTTCTTAAAGAACAGAGTCCCTAGCGTGCCAAAACAGGCACGTTGTATGGCTGAAATGTATGGACATCTGCTTTACATCAGTACGTGTGCTCAGCGGGGAGCCCGCAGTGCTGCACGGGGGTTTCCTGGGGCTGGGCTTGCTCTGGCCGCACCCGCTGCCCTGACCCAGCGAAGAGAATGTTGAATTTCTAAACGGGCTGTATTCCTAGTTAGATTTGATTTCTAATTCGTTATTCTTTAGGTATATTTTCAGAAAAGGTATTCCGTGGTAGGAATGTTGTAGTTTTTGAAGAAGTTTGAACTCCGTGAAAAAGCCGTGCCCGCGTGTGCTTGGTTGACTCTTGTTTTGGCAGTTGTGTTGTTCGAAAATTGTGTTTTCCCTCATCATACTGATTCCTTCCCAGCTGTTAACACAGAGGGCAAAGGGATAGCCAATAAATGTGAAAAAAGTAATGCCAATAAGATAATAGCAGATGCTTTTCCGTACATGTAATTGTACCACAGCATTTGTTTTCACATAGGTATTGCAGAGAGCAAGACCGCAGGTGAGTTTACAGGAGGACTGAGCAGTAAGGAAAAGCCAGACAGTCCTAGAGCTGGAGTTAGGCCATCTTTTTGCTTTAAATGCAGGAACATCCTATATCTCTTAGATTTTGTGAGGAATCCTTAAGACAGAGATAATCTTTTATCTGCAACATGTTGCTACATTTGCTGGGCTTCAGCTCTTGTGGAGCGTGCTATTTGCCCTGGCAGGACTGAAGAATCCCAGGTTTGTCTTCTGAATCAAATGGACTGTTCTCTCTTATTAAGGTGTCAAGTTGTGAACTGTACTGAGTAAAAAATGAGTTCAAAACTCAGAGGGTAATTCCAGTGAGCGCACTCGTCACCCATTTGTTTTCAGGCCGCGATCAGTGGCGTGTGGGCACTGGCAAAGCCGGTGGAGCAGAAAGTAAATAAGGGCAATCGTAAACCCCAGGATGGGGACCCGTCTCACTCATCAGCCCGTCTTTCGTTTTGCCAGTAGAGTGTAAAAAGCTGTATGTAAATATGTTCCTGAGCCAACACTGGTAGCTAGACCATTGTGTTTGAGCTGGATGTCCGTGCTGGGTTTGCCGAGGCCTTTCCTCAGTATTTTTCTGGGTTTTGTTTGGTGTTTGTTTTTTCCTTACAGAGGTGAGAAGAATGTAAAAGAGATTGAAGGAGGATAGACCAGCAGCCTGCAACTTTATTTCTCCGGTTTAGCTACAAATGTAGTTTTGTGGGATCAGGTATAGAGTTCCCCACTTAAAACTGGCAAACGTTAAATACTAAGATTACACATATGTTGTTGATCAGCATTTTCGGAGCCCGCTGTTGTCTGTTAGCTGCTCAAAAGTAAACATTTTGCTCAACAAAAGAGGCAAAGAAAAGCAGTGGTTTTCCGTAATACAGAAGATGCCTCTGATTTCTCTGGCCTTTTGCAATTCATCTTTGGAGATTATGAAGATAGGTTTGGGGTTTTGTTTTTTGGAGTTTCTTTTGTGTTTTCAATCTATAAAGTTCTGTTTCTTATTATCATTGTTTCTGCTTTCCAGAGACCTAAGATAACAAGTTGGCTCATAAATTCCCTTTCTAACTTTAGCCACAGGAAATGCTGCTCCGTACATACAAAGCGCTTTTCTAGGTAGGGTGGTTTGTTAGAATCCAGGTGTTTTGGGTTATGTGTTTGGTTTGTTGTTTGTTTTTTTGTTTGTTTGTTTGTTTTTACTGAGCTGGAAGTGGTTTCTGTGGGTTACAGGGTAGGATTTGCTTTATCAGAAATACAGCTTTGCAGGTTGGAGAAAATTAGTTTTGTTGTTTGTAAAATCATCCGATGTCATCTTGCACAGTCCTGCAATGTGAGTGACAGAAAATGCCTGTTGATATGAAAGACAGTGATGTGGTTTGGTTTACAGCTATATTACTAAAATATCTGGAGATTAAAAGCTGAAATTCAGGACTACAGCAGGACAATTCTTAAGAGTATTTTTAGGGCTTTAAAAAAAAATGCTCATGAAATATTTTTTATGTCATTCAACATATCCTACTGGTCTGGTAAATGGCTGCGTTGTGCCTGAATTTCCTGGCACTTCCACCACTATTTTTCAAGAAGGATGGATATCGTAATGTGGGGCTTTGGGGCTTGTATTTAATAATATTGGAGTGTTTGGTAAACTGCTGTGGTGTGTAATGTTGCACACAAACCATACATCATGCAGGAGCAGTAGAAATGTGCAAGCATTTTGTTTAGGGCTTATAAGAATTAACATAAAAGTCTTCCTTAGTTGCGTGTGAAGAAGTCTGCTGGCTTTGGCTCTGCGGGACCAGATTGCTTTTAGGTGTGGAGACAAGAGGAAGGGACCATCGAGGCAGGACCCGTCTGGGGGCTCCTGCAAGACACCGGTGGTACCTGGCAGCACTAAGCTCACCTGCGGAACCTCAAAGATCAGGTTTTGTGCCCCAGGAGAGGTGCAGGCTTTTTGGGCCTGCTCCTGGTGCCTGGAAGAAGGGCAGCAAGAGGGATGCTGTGCCTGAAAGAGAAGGAATTCTCAGTGACTCCGGGGAAGTTGTCTAAAAGAATAAAGTGAATGTGCATTTGCTCTGTAGGGTTATGGAAATATGTTGTACTCCTCTCTGAAAATCCTATTTAGTTTATCTGGGGAGGTGGTGAAAAAGGTGAAGGTCTAGAAAAAGTAAAAATGAGGGAACTGTGAGTTTGTAGTCAGAAGCACGCAAAAGCAGTGCCCCATGGATATGTGTGGGGTGGGAGCTGTTACAGCCTTGCAGCTGGAGTAAAGTTTAAATGTAAAGACAAAATATCAAGTTAAGTGCTCCTTCCTTTATCTTGAATCTTCCCGAGGGGTGAGGGAGACCAGCACTTTTTTAGATGCTGTGTCTAGTGGTGTTTAAATGCGACTACCAGTATTTTCCCTCAGGAAATTGGGTAAACTCTGGGCACAGCCTGGCGGGCAGCACTGGCAGCCTGGGTTGGGCAAGTGTTTCCAGTCTTGGAGCATCTTGTAAACTTGCTGGAGAAGCTGCTCCTCTTGCAATAAAAGATCAGGCTAATAACTCTGTATCCTGGGCTGATGCCTTTGGGGAGCCTGGAAGGTTCTGCCTTGGAAGCTCTGCACTCTCCTCTGTTCAGCACGGGCAAGCGGATGTTTGGTCACCTGCCCGTTCACACCTCTTCAGGCAGGACTTGTCCTGTAAGTGGCCTCAGTCCCACGAGTTCTGGGCTGCTTCAGAAGTTCCAGCAGAAATTGATTAATTTTTTAGCAAATATAATTCAAAATGTTTCTATAGGCCTTTACAAGCCAAACTTTCTGAAAACCAAAAGCGCAAAGTTGAGTTTCGAAGTCAGGGCGACTTCAGCGAGTTGTGATGTGGGATAACTACTAGAGCAGAGGATTTCTGCTTTCACAACTATGACAGTGCAGTTGACCAGAAGGTGTTTTGCAGGGATATCACAGCCCCTTTGGTTATCCAGTTTGTATTTACCTGGTGCTCTTGTTAGGTAAAGACATTCCTCTGAGCTTTTACTTCATTTCGACACAAGCAAGTGTTTTAATCATTACATTATTAGAACCTTCAAGAAGAAAAACATGCTGAAGTTATTTCTTAAGTGTAACAATCTTTTGCCAAATTAAGACTGCCAAATAGAAAAAAATTATAGAAGTAATCACCCTTATTTATATTTAAAGTTGCACTGTTCTTGGCATAACATTGATTGGTCACTGGTACCTCTTTGAAGATGTCTCAGCTGATCTGTCTTACGTTGGCTACGGGGTCTGTCTAGGAGAAGGATTTTACGTTTCTGATCCATCGTTTTCAGGTTTGCTCTCTAGTGAAATACAGAGTGAAAGTTTCTGTCCTTTAGTTTCTAGTGCACGTGTATTTGGAGCAGCATTTCATGTTCTCGTGTCCAGCTTGCTCTCACATGGGAGTGACAGTCACTGATTTTTACATGATAAAACAGTTTTCTTGCAAATTCTAACTTTGTGAGGTAAGATACTACAGAAGTAGAGGGCCGTGAAAATCAAGCTCAATTAGGTTTGTAAATTTATACTTAATAATAATTTGGAAAGTGATGTGATTAAATGATTTAATTGTGTAGACACTAAGGGAAATGATGGAGAGATAAATAACGAAGGAGAATTGTTAATATAAAGCTATTTGGTAAAGAGGCATAATTAATATAATTTGGATTTTGTTACATCAATCAGGGAATGTTACTAGTTGGAGAGAACAGAAGGAGGCAGTTATTCTGAAAAGGGATGTCATCTGCTAGTTAAATGCTGTTTCTCTGTACTGCAACTAAAAAAGTGAAGTGATTCATGGAGGGAAGAACAGGAATATATAATTGGAGTGAGATTATTTTTTTATTAAATGAATCAGTAAGACCATGACTAAAATATTGCCATTGTTTTTTGGTGTCTCTTAGAATCAGTGCTGAAAAGGGTTTCAAAAGCATTTGAAGTTTGTTAGAGATGTGAAAAGTTTGCCACAAAGTAATTCTCCTGTCCACTGTCAATAGAGGGCTAAAAAGTTTCAATTCCATACACGTGGAGCATCAAAAATTGAAACTTGGATCTTATCTTACCAAAGAATTGCTCACCGGCTTTTGTATTAATCCCCCATCTTTTGAAACCTCCTGGGGGAGAACTCATCCCGCCTTTAAATGATGCATGGTGAGATGCTCTCTGCTGATGTACAAATCAGATTAGACTGGCCTAACAGCAGCTTCTGTCCTGAAGTCATGAGGATAAATGAACTGAAGGGAAGGAAATTAATGACTAATTAATTAAGGACTTGAAGCACCAGAACATCTCTCCCTTTCCCTGTTCCTTCCCGGTAAGTGACTTCCCGCTAATGACCTGGGACAGTTTTTCTCTGCAAACGCAGCTCCAGCGGGGCTGGCAGGGCCGCGCCAGCCTGGGCCTGCTGGGTACGGCCTGGGCTGGCCCGGCCACCGCAGCCGGGTTGAAGATGGGTGTTTATACACAGCCTTATTGATACCTTTGTTTATTTTTGTGCATAGAGAAAATAATTTGTGCGTGGGTGCATGCGTATGGTTTTTTTAATTGTTATTAGTATTTTTCAGTGTTTGGGATGGTTTTCTGTTTGTGTAAGTTCAGGGAAGTGCCACTGGTCAAAAGAAAAGCGAACTGAAGAAAGGAGCCAAATACAGAAATTTCCAAATGCTTCTGAAATTCAGTGGTAGTAGGACTAATAAATCCACTGTAGTTCTGTGGAGATCTCACCTGTTAACTGTTTTGTCAAAAATACACTTCACAAACACTGCCGTGTCAATATTCAGAATGGTTGAATTCAATAAATGAGTGTTTTAGCTCAGCGTGCAGGAGCTGTTACTCTTTATGACACTTAAAGATTTTCAGAACTTCAAGACAAGTGAAGGAAATGACTTGTGTTTCTCAAAGATAAATGATGTAGCTCATTTTTTCCCCAAGGCAGAAATCCTATATACATTAAATTGGTGTGCTGGGGCTGGGCTGTTGTAGCCAGTCCCTTGTCTTTGTTTCCAAGAGCCGTCTCTGGAAGAAGCAGAAATGCGCTGCAGGATAAAACCTGCCAGAGTACAGATTTGCTATCAGGCAGCTTGAGGTTGTGTTATTTTTGAGTGTTTATTTTGAATAAATTTGAGGGAAGGAAGTGAGTATAAGATTGGGAATGGCAGGAGGGAAACAAAGGATGAGCTTTGCCTTTATAAATAGCAGTATAAGCATCTTGTAGCACTTTCTTCATTGCCATGTCTTGACTTACATCGTTGCGCAGCAACACACACCAAAAATTGCACTACGTTTGCTGGTTTTCACATAAAATAGCAGCTCCTCCGTTGCTGTATTATTAATTTAATTTTGTTGCGTTACCTAATTGATGTAAACGTGCTACATGGTGGTGTGCATGTTTTTTGCTCCATACACCATTTGTATGGAAAATGGCAGAGTGTTGATTGTACTAATTCACTGGAGATGTAGAAGGAGGAAGAATACTGTTCTTGTATAATAGATTTTAGTTATATCGATACAGTTCTACTGAATTAATGACCCCTTTTCTTAATACCGACATATTTCAGACTGAACGTAGGAGTTGCTTTGTGAAGTGTCACAGAGTTACAAGGAATACTAGAGCAAATTGAGTTTTCCTATCATAAGAAGGATTTAATAACCAACAAAGTATTAGGTAGGCAATGTTAGTCAAGTTCTGGAAAGATGAAAGACTTTTACACCACCTAATTTTCCAAAATTTTCCCAGAATAACCTTTTTTCCTTTCTTGCTCTCCGGAGCCCCTGACCTTGCACTCAGCACTGGGAGCAGCCCCGCTGACTTCTCACTGGCCACGTGCTGTGGTTCTGCAGGGTGCTGGATTTCTTCGCCCAATTTCAGATTACCCGCTTTGAGTAACGCTCCTCGTTTGGCGGATGTCGTGGGACTGGAGAGCACAAGGAGTTAATAAAGAGATCCTTACAGTTCTTGGTGCCAAAGGCCGTCTGTTTTAGCCAAGTTTAAACCCTGCAGCTCAAACCTGCGGGACACAGGCGGGTGCGAGCAGCAGAGCCCGGGATCTGCAGCCGCTGTGGTTTCAGGTTGGGGCAAGAGTGGATTCTGCTTTCCCAAACACATCTGCAGTTACTGGCACATTGTACCCTTTTTCCTCGGTGTGGAGCTCAAACTGGAGATAATTTTACTGTGTGCAACAGATTGACAAAATAATTATGCCACGCAGCACAGTAAGAACATAAGAAGTGCCTTTTCAAAAATATATATATTTTTTTTAAGTGGTTGTTTAGAAAAAAAATAGAGGAATAATAGGAATGGTAAAATAATCCTGTTGCTTTAAGGTAGCTTTTAAAAATAGGAGTAGTAACCTTAATGCTCCAGCTTTTACCACAGCAAACATACAATTGTAAGCCCATTGTGGTGAGTTCCTTCAATGACAGCCCCCATCAACGTAAATTCGAATGAGACAGCCCTACATCTGGAAGCCAGCAGCAGCTCAGCATTTCATTAAGTGGCACTGCCAAATAAAATCCAAGCACTGCTATAAATGGTATAAAAATAAAGGCTGTAGTGTAACATCTCAAATTCAGGAGCGGATGCTCGAGTCTGGGGCACTGTGTGACAGCACCGTAGCTTTCACAGAGGCTTTTGAGCCCAAGGTTGAAATGATCGATATGGATGTGGGTTTCTGTGTTGCTTGTACAAGTGTTCAGGAGTTTAAGTTACTGGTGGAATAAGCAGAAGCGGCAAAACTGTTATTAGTATGTCTAACTTATTTTTATTGGAAAGGTTACAGACAGAGTGCTGTCAGTGTTACGTATTACAGACCAAAATAAATGGTTTATAGAATATGATTTTCTGTCTGTAAAGAAGTTTATGAGAGAATGACCTTATCATAAGGAACAGAAACCTGCCCTCTTCCAAGGACTGCAACTTGACATATTTATTTCCAGCTTTCCTCCTATGGACAGAGGCAGTTGAGCGCAGTCGATGGCCGTGACAGTCACGTGTCTGGTGACAAGTGTCAGGACAAGGGGGGGTGATGTGCAGCTGACCCGAATACAAGCCCGGCAGCCACCCCGTGAGCGAGAGGTCGGCTGCAGAACCGTGCGGAACAACAGGCTCCGGCCTCACAAAACAACGAGCGCTTTCCAGTTCTGCGAGCCGGTGACCTCCGCGCTTTTCGGAGCACATCGGTGCCCTTCCCTGCCGAGTGGGACATTGCCCGTACAGCGGCAATAAAATCAACTCGTTTGAATTCAGGAAGAAGCGTGATCAGCAAGTCTTCTTAGTCTTTGTGCCTAGAAATAACCCAAAACGTCACAATGCAAAGTTTCAAGGAAGTAAAATAAGGAATATTCTAAATGAAATTCAGATCTTTTATTTTTTGAACAGGTTTTTGATACAGCTCAGCTTGACACAACATGGTATTTACCAGCCTGGCCTTTAATATTGGATCTGCTTTCCAATTACGCTTCAATTTGTACAACAGTTGCAGAGAGCGCGTGTGGGTGTACATGTGAGAGAGAGATTGATTTTGTTCTTTAAAAATGTGAAGTCTGCACTAACTATGAAAACCCATCAGAATTTCTAGCACTTAAACGCCATTTCCTTTCTCAGTGTGCTACCAGCATTAAGCAATCTTCACAACATATCTCTGACAAATGGAGAGTACAAGTGGAGGAATACGTGTCATTTTTCAGAAGTAGAATATTTATACAGATATCACTGAAAAGCAGGCTGCAAATCCTTTGCAGAAGTAAAGACTTAGTGTGAGAGCTCAAATTGCAACTTGAAAGTGGATACATAAGGTCTTAGCTCTGTTTTTCAGAAGTTCATGAGTGAAAATGGAATAAAGTAATGTCAGTCCTGGCTGTTGCTGTGTTAGTCTCCTGTGTCTGGGACAGCAGCAGATGTTGGGCAATCCGAATTGCCACCACTTTACACAGAGCATCTTTATATTCCCGGTGGTTGTTATTTTTGTCTTTCTGTGATTCTGACTGTTCGTTTCTTTTTTTCTGTAGGTTTGAAGACTTACCTGATCTCTGGTCAGAAGGTGAAGGAGCCCCCCTGCAGCTGCTCGCAAACGTTGCTGCCTGGCTTGGAACCTGGAGATGGAGCCCGGATGCAGGGAGCGTCCTCAGCTGAGAACACCTCTGACTTGGCAAAGCCTCTCAAACATGCAGAGAAACCGAAGGTGAGTTCTCGTCTCAAAGCCAAGCAGCGTACATCTCAAACCGTGCAATCCAGGGAGAGGTGCGGATGGGAAAACCTCGCAGGTTTGCTTAGGCACTGGTTTATGTATTTGTGTATATATATGTATGTATATGTGTGCATATACATATAGCGACAAAATGTAGTTTGAGGGACAGAAAAAAAAAATCCAAGGTGAAATGCCTCACCAGTTGACAAGCAATCGTGAAATAAGGTGGACGCTTTTTAAATGTGGTTTCAAATAAATATTTCTTAAAATATTTTGGGACTGGGAGGTCAATGCTGAATTTTTAATGGTCTTGATTTTAGAGGGAATAAAGAATATACTTTAAGCAGCTACTGTAACTTCTGTGATTTTCTGCTTTGCTGCACCTTGCTTCTGCTGTTCTCTCTTATGCGTGTCACCTACCTGTGAACCCTTTCGTAAGAGTATGTAACAGGCATCCCCGCAGAATGATAACGGGATTGTTTGTGTTGTGGGAGAAACTGCTCTGGTAGGCTATGAGATAGTGATTGATCTGCTTGCTCTAGAAACCTGTGTCTATATCTGAGGGCCATGATTTGTATGGATTCAGCTTAGAGAAATGATGACATTTTGTTACGTTCACACCTCTCACAAGATCTCTTGACAAGGAAATCTGTGAAACAATGTGTATTGCTTTGAAGCTGTGCTGTTACTCTCCATCTTCCAGTTCAGAACAGATTTCCCAAACAACAGATGTCTATTCTCTATTTTCATTTGTGCTGAGAGTTCCTCGCCCTGGGTTGCCCGAGGTGGGCACAAATGTCGGAACCATGGGTTGTCACCTGCAGGTCACTGTCCCAGTGCGTTTAGTCCTGAGAGGACCTCTTCAACTGGGCTTTGAGACAGACCTGGCAGCGTGGATATGGGGTGATTTCCATGCTACTCCATTTTTGTGGTTTGTGTGTTGTCTGGACTAGGAGAGTATAAGTAGGGCACCTCAACCCTGCCTCTGTGCCAAGTTTTAAGTTTTGGAGTAAAAACAATGGATCACAAGTGAGATCAGCTGGAAGGCTGGCCCAGGGATATGGTCCAAAGTTAAATGAGCTCCTTTAGAGAGCAAGGCAGGACTGTTTAACTACAGAACGTAACTGTAGCCATCTATCCCTCCCCAAAATATGCACTGTATGTGGTTTGGCTGCATCCAGGTTGCAGGTGATACTTTTCTATTCCTTCTCCTGTATAAGTAAGACTATTTTTTGCATCCCTCAGGCTCCAGCTCTGCACCTCTCTCTTGTCTTTCAGTGAAGGTACTAGTGAATAAGGTAGGAAAATACGTCTGAGAGCAGCCGGTGGGTATCTGTACAAATAAGCCTGTGTGTGCTGCCCAGTGCGTGGCCATGCAGAGGCAGGGGTGTGACAGTAAGGGGCAGAAACTCTTTTATTTCAAGTAGTGAAGGAAGACAAATGTACCAGGTGAAGCAGTGTTACTGAGCTGCCTGTCTGTGGAGCAGGGAGGAGAGAGGAGGGATTAAAACCATAAAACTAAGGGTGCTGTTCTGAGAGAAAGTGAGGATGCTGTTAGTGTCAGACAGCAAAGTAAGCTGTATCCAGAGGGCCGTGGAACTACAGCAAACTACAGGACTGGCCTGACTGCAGCTAGGATTTGATAAAATTTGTTATCTATTAACTTGTGGTACTTCTTGTTAGAAAGATCCAAGTCCAAAATTAAATCTGTTGTTAAAGGTTGGATATGGTAAGTGTTTTCTGAAATTTGGGGTGACTTACTCTGCAGAAGGGTGGACACAGGGCACGGGTATTCCTGAACAGCTAGGATGCAGTGCGGAGGCGAGCTGCTGGCCCACAGTGTTCTGTTTACTGCCCAGTTCCCAACTTTTGTGCTCTGGGACCGTCTTGGCTGGGTGTTAATTGCTGTTTAAAAGCTGAATGATGGTTTGCACAGTGCAAAAGTGCAAGCGTGGCTGTCCGAATAAGTGAAGGAGAATCTAAAAGAAGCTGCTTCAGAAGAGCATCCAGGACAAGTGCCAGCTCAGTTTCAGCCGTCTTGGATACCCTGTCTACCCTTGTGCTAAAGCTACTGCGTCAAGCTTATACTTACAGGTACCTGTTTGTATTCATCGCCAGGAGCACTGCAGGTCTGGCCAGTGATCTCCTAAGAAGCCTCACAGCTCTTGGAAAATAGTGTGTCTGACTTGACCAAAATACCCTGGTGCTGGAGTCAATTTTGAATGACCCCAAACTCAGCTTTCCCCGCTGCCTGATGCGCATCCATACAATACATGTCACAAACTGTGTCAGAAAGCGGATAGCATAGTGAGAAAGCAATCGTGGAAATGCTGAGCACTTACTTAAAAACGTGATCTGTCACTGTAGTTGCAGTACAGGAGTGCAAAATGTACTTGCTTCTCACAACATGGCTTGGGACAGGTATTCCAGACCCCACAGCGCAGTGTCCGTGTGCACCAGCCTTCTCTCTGCTGGGTATTGTGGGAGTGGTTGTGGACCGAGAAGGCTGGGTCAAGCTTGCAAGGAATGTTTAATTTGCCAGCCGTGCTAGAATAGGCCTTACAGTTTTAAAAATAAAAAAATCCTCACAAAGAATAACTGTGCAATCTAATCACAGCTCAAGCACAATTTTTGAAAAGGAGTATTTTTCTTTTTTACAGATTTGTTGCCGGGGGGGGAGATGATTTTTGTTTAATTTTTTTTTAAAGCCTGCAGCTTGCTGGTAGAGTCTGGAGATAATAATTTGCAAAAGAATCATGACTTACATGCCAACTGTTTTAAATACAAAGCTATAAACAGTGTCAGTGTAGGAGGAGATGACTCCAGCTCTGCAAGAGAGACTAAGTTAGAGGGGCAAAATTAGAGGCAAGTTGAAATATTTTTGTTTTAAAGGGAAGAAGCTGCCATATTGGATGGAAAGGATGACTTTCACATTTTGGGCTTGAACAGATGTTCTAGCAGACAAGATCTGTTAAGAAAAGTCAGGAAGGTGAATGCAGCAGTTATTGATCCATGAAAGGAGTTGGATTTCCTCCTCTCCTCCAGTGTATCTGTTGTTCATTTAATTTCCACCCTTGTTGCAGTATGGATATTGATAAAATGCATGTACGTAATTAGAATGATGAAGACAGAAACTAAAAACTATAAGTAAATCTATAGTAGCAGCAGCTGATTTTTTCAATGAAAACATTGTAACCTGCTTACGCGGTTTTGCTATCAGTTTATTTTCCTGATCATATTTTATAAAATCCCTTACTTGACAGGGAATCATAAGTTGTTGTAAAAATGTCTTAATCATTTCTTGCTATGAAAACAGAAAGTACTTTTGCTTGTCTTGGTGTTTTTCAATGATGCGGTAAGGTATTACTTGTCGTTATGAGGTCCCATATGCACTGAGCTTGTGCGAATGACTGCAACAGAGAATGGAAGTTAATTATACCAACTTGAACACACAGGGTACATCGAGACAGATTTCCATCTCTTCTCTAACGCTCAGGCTTATTTTCTGAGATTTTTGTATTCTCGTTTAACCCCAGGAGTCAAGTGTTTGAGGTGGTCTTGCTGATTTATTAGCAAGATCAAACAGGGAGTATTTTCTTTATTTTTTTGTTAGCGGTGTTTGGTTTTGATTTCCATTAACTGACTTTTGCAAAGGATAAATCAGCTAACAGTCGAGGAGCACATCAGAAGGCTTATTAGCCCATTGTCACATTCATTTTTAAAGCAGTCTGATATTGCCTTTCCCAAAGTGGCCAAGGCATTCATTATATTTAGTTCTAGATTATTTTTAAACGAAACCATTTGAGAACCAACTTTATAATTTGTCCAAGTGTGCCAGTATTTGTTCAGACTGTACGGGTTCAGAACTGGATGTAACTTGCTTATCTGATGCCAGATTAGGAAACTTGCGGTAGTTTCAGTGCCCCAGCTTGGGCTGCGCTCCTGTGGGGCAGCAGATGGGATGGTTTGCTGGCTGCTAAGAAGACCCAGCCTCCTTGCGAAAGCCTTTGAGAGGCGTTGTTGAGCGCTGAGGCCATGGGCAGCCGCAGGAGGAGCGGGTTGGGAGAAACACCGCGCCAGAACGACCTGAACATGAAACACACGCTATATTCAATTTCAGATGTGACATCAGAGACAGAAAAGGGGCTTTGGGTGAAAAGCCAGTTCTGAAAACACTTACGTGCTGGTCTCTGCAATAAAGAGTGAACCTGAAGGCAAAAGCAGTTGTGGTTTTGGACCAGAATGATAGATTACGGAGGTTTGAACAAGTCCCTCCTGAGTCCAAACTAAACAGATAAAACAGCCTGGAGAAAAGTATGAAGACCTTGCAAGATACAGATATGGGGTTAATTCCCCTTAAGAAGATGACATTTTAACTCCAAGGGGTTAGGTCGTTTTAAAACCTGAAGTGTGACGTTTTAGGTTGCTTCCCAAATGCGTAACCTGCAGCTATTACAAGTCCTGGTGGTTTTGCTTTCCTTGTTTCTGGTGACGTTTGCTGGATGTTTGGTTTCAACAATGTACGATAGCTTGAGCTCCACTCTACTGTCTTAAAGCACTATATGAAAAAGTATTTCCCTTTATTAGTTTCAGATTTGTTGCTTTCCATTTCCCCGTGCCATTCATAATGCATTGTGATGTTTCATGCTTTTTTTGAATTTTGCTGCATTTTGTGCTAAGTCTTCACTCGTAATACCATTCAGACCCTTTTGCAGGCAGTTTTTAAACAAGAAAATGGCACTTCTCTCACTAAAGAGTATTTTGTTCCTGGGCAAGTCCTTTGCTAGTATGCAGTGATTACAGTCTATCCCTGATCTTACACCGGTAAAGCTTTCCTGGATTAGATTTAGCTTCAGTAAACAGAAAATCTGTGATTTATTTTTTAAATGGTGCATTCTGTTCCAGTCAAATTTTGCTCTCTGCTTCCCATTCTGTAGCATTGTTTATCTTCTAACCATACCGCAAGTATACAAGTGGACTGAATTATAAATTGCATAATACTACGAAGACACCAGAATGTTCCTGGCTAAAATTTTTTGTCTCATTGCAGCCTTGCCCTTCATGTAGTACCACCCTTGTTCCCCACTGCGATGTCAGCATAGACGAAGGAGCTATCCAAAATGGTTGTCAGGATGAGCATAAAAACAGTACGAAGGTAATTTAAGGATTTATCGTATTATCCTGTCTTTTCCCTTATTTCTCTGCTTCAGTTAGCTTTCTCATTTTTCTATTGCTATTCCTTTATTCCAGCTCTTAAGCAGCAGAAACAGTTTTGATTTTGAGCAATTGTGTTCTAAAATTTAGTTGAGCCCCCCCCCCAAATTTTCAAAATTGCTAGTCATTTTATGGGCCCACTTTGATACTGAGGAGGACCTAAATTTAGGACTCTTTAAATTATGTTGAGGCTACCCAAAGCAAGAGGCACAAACAACAGTACTACGCTCTCATCCCTTACGCCAGTGTCTGTGTGTCACCTTGCCACAGGTTACACCGAGGTCTTGCCAGTGTCTTCTGAATCATAGCTCTAAGCTACAACAGAATCATTTCTGTTCATGCACGCAGCTGAAATTCAGGCATCTTAAGTCAGTTCGCATCCTTTTTCTGACCGACAAATACAGCGTCTTACATATTCAGCACGCTGCTGCCAAGATTGCTTTCCTTGCCTGTTGCTTAGATATTCTCGCTGAAGCCGTGTACTTCCTCTGCAGCACCAGACATTGCCTATTTGTCGTTTTGTTCATGGCCTTCGTAGCTTTTCTGCTCTGCCTGTTGTCTCTCGCTCCATCCTGAATATTAAGCTCCTGCCTAAATGCAGACTGGATACCAGTGCTCATCACCTGATTGTTTTATTTTCAAATAACTTTAATGGTTTCCCTTGTTGGGGACAATAATTTTTTAAACATGTTCAGAAATAGCTATCTTGCTTTTTTCTTCACTTCTGTCTTTACAACTCTTCTTGCATATAGAGCTAATGGAGAAACTTGCCAGCACTTATTCTACTGATGAGCTACTACGTTAATCTGTGTCCCCCTGCTCTCTGTCTGTGTTTGACCTGTTGTCTCCTTTGCTTAAGTTGTAAGCGCAGAAGCAGGAGCTGCCTTACTGTACTGGACTGAAATGGTGTGTAACACAGCAGACCATGTTCTGTGCTGGGTTCCTTGGAAACAGCTTGAGGAAAAAAAAAATAATCCCTTCAGCTCTGAGGGAGATAGAACAGAGTGGCCAGCAGGTGCTGGTCTCGGAACGGCATGAGATATTTAAGACAGAAAACATTGTGGGAGATCTGCCCAGGCTGCCAGGATGGTATGTGAGTGATGCTTCTTCGCCAGGCTGCCTCTGCCCACGGGCCAGGGATCTCCAGGAACCCGCTGCAGAGATTTGCCTTCGCTATGGACTGTCTCGTGTCGTATGTTGTCTTCATCAGGGTTATCCTTTAAGTTTTTTCCTGCTACAACTATTATAGCTTCATGTGTGTTAATCAGCAAGTCATCCTTAGAAGATGCCTGTACAGTACTGAATAAAATGTCCATTATTGCACTGGAAGGAACGTGCTAGTAGAGACCAAATCACATATCCTGCTTTGATTTGGTTTAGTAATCACTAAGTCAAAAATTGGACCAGTTAAGTGGCTACCAGTACATCTGGGATGCCCAGTTGACTGAAAGCTTAAGGAACAGATGCACAAAGTTGCGGTGGCGTTTGTTTTCCCCATCTTCTTTGCAGTCTCGGGTTTCTTGGGCAGGAGAGCCGTAAGCTCCCTCTACCTGTCTCTGGAGTCTGTTCCCTTCCCGTGCTGTGTTGCTGCACCTGGCCCAACAGCGCTCACGTCCCATCTTTAGGGAATGTTCATGATGTGAACTGTGTCCTTGGACTTCCGTGGGTCCCAACAACCTCTGGAGCCTCCCTGTCGTTTGATGAAACTGTCACATGGTGCATCAAGCCTTGAAGCACTCAAAAAACCCCCGTACAGTCTGTTACCGTCAGAAACCACAGTAACGTTGGACATAACAACATTTAATAAATCGGGATTTTCTCCTTACAGGCAGTTTCAAACTCTAATCCCCTCCTGTTAAGATTAACAGAATGGAGACAGTGCAGGAAAACCTTGAGCTGACTGAAGAGAAGAATTTTCTTAGGGATTTGAGCCTTTGCCAAAGAGCTAAAGAGAAAAGGCCAAGCGAAGTCCATGCTGACCTTCTCTGAAAGAGCAGAGATTTTTGCTGCGTTTTTCAGATGAACTTGAAGAACAGGCAGGGAAAGCAAACAGTGCAGAGGAGTCCATGTCTTTTATTTGAGCTGCTCGTATTAATAGCAAAAATTGTGTTCTCTCACTTGCTGCTTTTCAAGTAACAGCATCTGCTGCAAGGGTGTGGAAAAGGACAGATATTCTTTACCAGAAAAAGAAAAAAAAGGTGATGACTATTACCCCCCCACCCCCCTTTTTTTTTTTTTAGGCCTAAAGTTGTTCTGAGAAGTGCTCTGAGCAAATATAATCTCTAACATAAATTAAAAAATAAAATAAACCAAACCAAACCACACCACACAATGAAGACCCTTCACTTCTAGCAACTTACTGGACAGTTCTCTTTGGTTTGCCTTTGTTAGTTCTCCCTTAGAAAAGAAACTGGTGACCTTTTATGTGAGTTCTTGTGCCTCTGGCTTACTCGGAGAGTGCCCTTCTGCCATACACAAGTGCCTTTGCGGTCCAAGGGGTTTTGTTCGGATTTTGCTGAGATATGTGTTGCTGAAATCACCTTTCTCTTCTGTTGATTATGTTATTTAGCAAAACATTGGCAGCACACCAAGGTAACTACTGAATTTCCTATTCCACTTCGTCAGCTGCTGTCGCTGTGCTGTGAACACCTGCAAGCTGCCAGAACGGCTGTTGTGAGTGGTAGAAGGGACTGGACTGGACTGGGAATCCTGTCACGTCCCAGCTCCCAGCGCGTGGCTGTAGGGGCTCACACCTCCGGGGCAGCCCACGGGATCCTGCGTCCCTCCGGGCCGGGAGGAAGGGGAAGCACAGGCCACCTCCCTCCTGCTTTTCCTGGAGCTCCAGGGAACGTTTCCAACACACCTTGTTATGGCTTTTTAGCTGTTGAGGTCTTGGCAGTGATAGGGAGCCAAGCCCAAACGCTTTCTGTCTCTTCCCTGCACAAGGTGACATTCTCCTGCTGCTCCATCAGTCCTGTATCAGCACTGATCGTGTCTGCACCTTTCATTAAACCTGCCTGTGCTCATCCGCCTCATTTGCTTTACAGGATGCGTACACAAGGAGGTCGAATTAATTTTGCATGGGCAGGCAGAAAACAGATATTTCTTAACTTTAACAAAGTTGGTTTTATGATCTAAGTAACATATTTCAGTGCACGGTTGGGGTGGTGATGATATTTGTGGTATTTATTTATGGTCACTGCGGTGGCATCCAAGAATAGTCTTCTGGAGGAGCTTGTCACTGCTGTACAGGCAGAAATGAAGAAACTTCTGTCATGAGTGGGTTTCAGGACAAGTATAAATGATACGTGATAAATGATAGGACATGGAGGGGGGAGATGAACATTCATATATGCTAAGTTTGATATATGTTTGCATTCATAAGTGATCCTGACTAACTGCAGTTCATTTTCATTCTAACCGTACTTAGCTGTCTAATTTTTTTTGAGTTGGTTCAGTGCATATTGGTCTAAATCAAACAAAATGTAAAAGAAGGAACTTCAGGTTCCATTAAAATAGTGTAATTTTTGGTTAAAAGTAGTTTGTGTTCTCAAATGACTGAAAGCAGAATTGATAATACTGTGTACCTAAGCTGTGTTGCAAGCTGGTGTCAGAATTTAAAAATGCAGTATTAACTAATACAAAGGCAAAGAAAGCCAGAAATAAGTATATAATAGTGAAGAAAATGTTGCTTAATTTGCAGGATAATGTTTTGGTGGGATGAGGGGATGCACAAAAGGGCTGTTCCCACAGGTAGGAGAGAGGAGGAGGCTCTGTCTGGAAGCAGCAGAGCTGTGATGGTCAGGGGATGCGTCAGCAAGGGCTGGCAGAGCAGATTGTCTGATGACCTGTGCAAAGACAGCACAGCTTAAGTAGGTATTTCAAAAGCTTTTTAGAAGAGTCTTGGCCTTAAGATGAATGAATGAAATTTGTGCTTGTGCTAGGTCTTCATTGTGTGGGTAAAAATGTACTTTGTTTTCTGCTCTTTGGAAACTTGGTACAGAAAAAGCAAAAAGACGACGCCTAAATAGGTGTGTGCTTGCAGAAGATGTGAATGATTTCGAGGCAGGTGGAGTTAAGTCTTTAACATGGGCAGGTAAAAGCTCAGTGTGTTGAGGGAAGAACTTCTTTCAACTTTCGCTCCATGAAATCTCTTCAGTCTACTTTCTCAACCACTGCTGTTCTCCATGTGTGTTTTACTTTCTGTCATCCAGGCTCCAGGAGGACACAGCCCAAAGACTCAGAATGGACTTTTGAGTCCTCCACAGGAAGAAAAACTCAGCAATAGTCAAACCTCACTCTATGAAATGTTGCAAGAGAAAGGAAGATGGGGTGGAGTGAGTCTGGATCAATCAGCACTCCTTCCTTTGAGGTTCAAAAACATCAGAGAAAAGACTGATGCTCACTTTGTGGATGTGATTAAAGAAGACAGGTAAGGAAAATCGAGCTGTGCAATGTAAAATTGTATAAAGGCGAGAAGGTGATAACGGGGGTCTCATATATTTAATCTTTGTGTGCTTTTTGTCTAATGTCAGTATTTCTTGTTAATGTATAACAGGTCATATATTTTCTAATCTTAGTCTATATTCTGCTTAAACTACAGCAGGAACTTGATATCAGAAACATTCTGCTCAGGAATATGTAAAGCCAGGTTTTTCATTGTTTCCTTGGTGAACAGTCGTTCTTCAGTCATCTTTGAAAAGGAAGAATAGTCTGTAAATGGCTTATCATGAAGTTGAACTCTTATCTTTACATTCAAAAGTCCTCTTAATGCACACAGTGTGTACCTTCCTCTGCAATTAGAAGTGTAACATAAAATCTGAACCACAAAATTCACATTTTGTATAGCAAAAGAACAACATCTGATAACATTGTGTGACTTAACTACTACCTAGAAATCCTACTGGGCTTGGAGCAGAATTAATAGGAGTGAATTCTCATGGACCTACTGCCTACCTACAGCATAAACCAACCAAACAGAACCACCATCTTATTTTGGGCAGACAAAAATAGGTTCTTCAAAATTCAGTGGTGTGTGATTTTCTTGTGAACACACAGCCATATCTCCCTTATAGCCGTGGCTTGACTGGATCAGCTAAACCGATAACTTGAGTCTGTTATTATTTATGGATTTTCTTATTTTTGTTTCACTCCTTCCACTCAGATTAGGGGTATTTTATCTAAATATCCTTGAAACTGTGTGCTCGTATGGACTCCAGGCTGCTTGGAGCAGGGACAGTGTCATCTTAACTGGAAAGAGGACTAAAGCAGGAGCAGTGAGAGGAGGGGACACCAGTCCCTCTCTGGATTTTTTCAGGTTACCTTTCTCCTGTGCCCAACTTAAATTACATTTTAGCTTTCTTTTTTTTTCTTTTTTTCTTTTTTAATTTTTTTCCCTCTATGTGTGGTCTGTCATTAGTGGCTGAGAATAGGGGTTTAGTTGGTATTTTCAATTATTAGAAGACAGATGGATTGAGAAGGTCCAAATATTGGCAAAAATCAGCAAGAACAAATTGGATTTTCTAACTTTCTGCAAATTTTAAGTTGCAGAAGTAGCTTGATTTATGTTGTTAATCTGCTGAAGATGCCTAACTCAAGCTCCTGTGTTCCTGGAGCTTTCCTCTTCCACTTACAACATGGATAATTCTTTCTGATTCAGACAAAAGGAAAAAGTAGGACCGTGATTTGACATCAGCTAAAGCCTAGCTTTTTTTTGGTCTCAATTAAGTATCATAATTACCATATTAAGTGGGCCATTTCTTGTTGCCAGGGGAACTTCTCAGCTGAGTTCAGTTTGTGTAAACATAGCTTTCCAAAAATAATCTTCTGATTAATTAGGTCTATGCGAAATGGTTTAAGCCTACTATTTTACATTAATCTTTTTTAACATTTCCCAATGTGAAGTTATATGTAATAAGTCATTTTAAAAACATTCTGGATCTCCTACTGTGAAACATAATATATTGTTCATCTCAACAAATGTAGTATGTGTGAGGATATTTGAATGGGAAATTTGAGGGTTTTTTTCAGGGAAGGGGTGAAGTCCAAACTGCCCGTTGTTCATCTTACGTGAAACCCCCATGGGTTAGCGAGGCAGAAATACTGGACACTGGTGATGTTTTTCATTTCCCAGCCTCTTTCTAGAGCTCAGGTGACTGAGAGTTTCATGAGTAGCCATTCATCTCTTTGCGTGCTGTGATTTCACCTTGGAGGTGATGTCTCAGCACAGTTCCAGTTGTCTTTCAAAATAATAACAATAAAGCCAGTGCTGGTGTGGCATGTTTGTATTATTGCGTTATATAAGAATCCTTTTCACAGAAGTTATCGGTTTGCATCTTACAAATTGATTATAAATATTTGGCAAACAGTGTATAGTTCGAGCTTTGAGTCTGGCCTTACTGCAACCACCATAAAAATACTGTGCTTTGTTCATTTGCATATTGTTGTGTATTTTAAAAGAAAACTCTAGTGTAAGAGTACAAAATGCTTCAACTTAATTTCATTGGGGATAGCCTCAAAGGGTTCTCACTATTTAGATTTTTGTTTCCAAGAAAAATTACATATTCTTTAGGTTATAAACCTTTTGAAGTACAAGAAACAAGTACTCAGGTGCTAATCAGAACAGTACTTAGAAATGATCTCTTTAGACTTGCAGATCAGAGTCCCAGGGCAATATGAAGTTTTCCCAGCAGCTGGGTTCTGTGCAGCATTTGTCTCCCACCCTGGGTCACCTTCCTCTTTAAGTACTTTAAAAATCTGTTTGTTTCTTTCATCACCCACATCCCAGTCTTGCTTGATTCAGGGCAAACAGAAATTGGCTGTGCTGGGCAGGCACAGCCCCTCCTGGGCAGCAGATTGTGTGCTTGACTGCGCTTAGCCAACTAAACCGGGGTCTTCCTCTTTGGGACAGGTGACTCTTCAGATGGAGCTGGGCTGGCGCAGTGCGGCTGCTGGCATCAGAAACGCTGCCTTAGCCCTGGGGTCACCGTCTTACACCTTCTGTTTGTGTTGCACTGGTAAAGCAGATTGTTCCTCCTACATCCCGGGACCATTGTGGCTCCAGCACAGCATCGCCGTACTCTGTTGAGCTTCCCTGGAGGAAGAAAGTTAATTAGTTAATTCAACAATATTAAAACAAAGAAAAACAAACAAACAAAACTACCACACACACACAAAACTTCCCCCCTCCCAAAGAAACACCCCAACCTTTGCAATATCTATATTATAAGATGTTCTTAGAAACCCCTAAGAGAGGGGAGAGATGGAAGACAAGAATGTACAAGAGAAGGTGGACTCAAGTGAATTGTGTCCTGTCGTTCTTTCAGAGTTAACCTGATGTTTTTAATATATTGACCAAGGCCAGAATGTTTAAAGTTTATAAAGTATCTGCCATATTCATGGTTGAAATATTTTGTCTTTTCAAGCTTCAGTCTAGCAACGTGTGTTTGGTTGGTCTTGCATGTCAAGAAAAAAATACTTCCCACATGTCATCTTGTACTGGGGAGCTTGTAGCTCCAAAAAACCTCTTTGCTTAAGTGTTCATGAAACATAAACATAAAAAACAAAAACAAACCCCTGAATAAAAGAATTCGGGCATGGTTCTGTAGGATCCTTCAGCTTCCTCATCTGATCTACTGTGCATTTCTCTGATTTTTGCTTAGAGTTATCAACTTGAAAATAGCCCACTCTAATTGTTGCTCTGGTGCTATAATTTTCAAGATGGGAATAGCACTTGGAAAGAAGCGGCCCCATTTCAGATCCTACAGCGATTTTTAAAACAGTGCAGTGTAAATAACAAGTGGAATGGGTTGCTGGAAAATGAAAGGAGGCTCACAGCGAGAGTGCACGTTCCAAAGTCTCAGATGAGGACTGCACAGCACAGAGGGTGACAGGCTAAACCAGCAGTAAATGGTGTAAGCAGGTGTGACCGTCCTCTGTGACCATCAAATCCTTTCAGCTCTTTGACACCTACTAGAGAAAGACAAGGTTTGCAGATCAAGTGCCATGGATGTTGTTAGAAGACTTCTTCATAAACCTCTTACAAATAATGTAAATTCAAATAAATGTTGTATTTTTGTTCCAGAGGGTGGGGAATAGAAACAACTTTCTGATGATTGAGGCCTCTTTTTATGTTTGGGTCGATTTGTTTGGCTTTTTTCCTACCCCTGGCGCTGGAAGATAAGGTGAAGGAGTGCACAAACAGCCTCTGGTAGATACTGCCTCCTGGTTTGCTGGTCCTAGTGAGCTAATTTCATTATTTGTCAGTGCTTTTGTTGATAATTCCAGTGATTTCAAATCTTCTGTTTCAGAAATAAATGTAAGCTATGCATCCCCTCCGGTTCCATTTCTCTGTGGCCCGGATCATTAACAGAATGTTCCCAGTTGAGTTACTGAGTTATTTTAGTGTCTTTGAAATAACAAGTGCTTTTTCTAAAATGGACAAGTTTGTTGTTTGGGGGTTTTTTCTAACAATTTGTCACCTTTGTCATCCTGGGCTACTTCGAACGATTGAATTCCACCCTTGGACACAAATATCCTGCAGCCACACGTCTCCTAAGGTTGGGCCTCTCTAGCAGCAATTAACCTTTACCATTTGCTGGCTTCAGTTACAGTTATCTGTAGTCATCTGTGGTTATAACTGTTAAGTTTCTGGAAGGACTTGTTAGTTTCTTCCTTAAAATACAGAAGTTTGCTCTCTCTCATTTTTTAGTGAAGTATTTCTTTTTACTGAGTGAGTGAAAAAAAGTGACAGGAACTTCGAAGCCAAGCACCAGCATCGCTGGAAGCAGAAACCACAGAACAGGGGGCTCTAAAAGAGTTGCAGCTGGATAAACTGATGGTGACATTGTCTTTTCTCTTTAGCCTCATGAAGGATTACTTCTTTAAACCACCCATTAACAAGCTGAGCCTGAACTTCTTGGATCAGGATTTGGAGATGGCCTACAGGACAAGCTATCAGGAAGAGGTGTGTTTCTCCTGGTGTTGGTTTCCTTCTGTAATCTATCTAAGCAACCGTCTGTCATTGTTTTTAACACATTTCGTTGCAGTCAGTGACAAGGGTCATTAAATGTTGAGTGTGATTTACTACTTGGTATTGCTGCCTCTGAAAGTCTCCTTTCAGCTTACCTGTTTTGTGCCATGCCTTGAGTCCAGCCCAGTGTTTAGGCTGGAAATATATTTTCACAGTCAGTCAAGATACACTAATTACTTCTCACCTGCCTTTTCTCCATATTCAGGCTAGTGATTTAAGGCTTTGGGCAGGCCAGAGAACCATGCTAAGCTGAATGTAGAGGTCCAATTGCTACTTGTCTTCTCATCAAATATCCTGACTTTGAGAATGATAACTTTGAATTTGATTCTTATTCACACCACAGCTTCGTTATTATCCCTGTGGAACCTAAACCTGCTCTGAACTCAAATATTGTAAGTTTGCTAAGTGTGCTGCATTCAGAAACAGGCAGTTCAAAACACTGAGTAACTCAAGGAACAGTGAGTAAGTTGTAAGGAACTTGCTGCTCTCTTCAGGATTCTGCACTGAGTGTAAAAATCCTCTCAGGGGCTATTAGTATTGCAGGCTTTCCATGGCAATAGAAGCTCCTGCCTGGTTGATATGAACTGGCGAGATGTTTTATGTTTACATGTAATGACATTAGGTGTCAGCACTAACTCAATCTGCATTTCCACAAGTTGCTGAAAAGCTGCTGCAGAAAGAGGGCGATTGCTCTCCCCTCCTTGTTCCTGCCCTTCTCTGCCCCTTCTGGTGGCCCTGGTGCTCATCAGCCTTCTCTCCTGTGAGCCAGCTCATTTTACTAGCCTAGCATAAAATATTCATGGAGGTTTTTTCTGTTTGGGGCTTTTTTTTTTTCCTCCTGTCTGGGTCTGTGTTCTGCTGTGTCGAACCAGCAGCTCACAGAGTGGTTGGCAAAACTAGAGCCAGTGCAAGATAAGTACCCAGCAGTAGGAAGGGGAACAGGCCCTTCCCTTCCAGTAGTGTTGAGCTCTTAGTTTGGGTCATCTGTCTGGCAGAATCGCATCGTGATAAATGTAGCTGTTGATTTATTTTCTTCCCAGTATGTCCTACATCTGAGGGCAGGCAGGATTTCTGCTTCTGCTGCTTGCTGCTTTCTGTTCATCGGCTGCTTTCTGTTCTGGGCAGTGTTGTCATGTTGACCTTAGCAATAGCCCCTATTTACTTGTTTTCCAATGTTTACAAGTGACACCTAACTGTTTTAACAAAGGGAAACACAGTTGTGTTGCAGTTTGGTTTGTTCACTCTGTTCAGGAACTCCATCCTCGTCCTGCAGCACTGTATTCCAATCTCTCTGTATTCCTTCTCTCTGAATAAAGCTCATCTAGCAACAGCAGGGAGAAATTTCTCATGGGATACAGCCTGCAAAATTTGCATGAACTATACAGAAAAAGTAAATTGAGTTATTTCAAGTGGAAAGATTGGAAAGAGAAGTGAAGCAATAAGAGTCAAACATATACAGATTGACCTATTAATGTGGGTATGTGGGAAATACATAGAAGGAGCAGGAAAGTGGGCTCTGCATTTTGTTAGTGGCAAGCTATTAATGTGAAGATCATTATGTAAAACTTCTTGGGAGTGGGAATCTTATCTCTGGACTGGTAACTGCAGCATTGGGGCAAAACCTGTTTGAGCCTTAATATTAGCATAGCACTGGGTCCAAAACAACAACAACAAATCTCTCGGGAGAGTGAAATGGTTTGTCAGCACTGCTGGTTCTTTGATTGCCTTGCAGGGAACTGTTGCTAACAGTCACTTCCAACACCCGAGTTCACCTCATTGCACAGTGCCCGCTGCATGCTCGGCTTGTGATCCTTCTCTGTAAGCAGCTCCGCTTCCCGAGAGCTTGACTGGCCTGTTCTTATTTGGAAATTAAGGCACAACTTAACACTGTTAGGGCACCCTTAATGCTGTCACTTTAGGATACAGTGCTGCTTCCCGTAATTCAATTTATGTCATTCTCTCTGTGGACTAACAGGATTCTGCTACAGTTCAGATGAAAAGGTAATTTTGGCACTGAAATGATGCTAACTGAATTTATTGGGTTGCAGACAGGTACAAATGAGGAACAAGTTCATTTCCCAGTGTAGCTGAGTGCAGATAGCATTCTGAGGAGCAAACAAAATTTCCAAGTCAAAGCAGCATACTCAAGCAGGGCTACTTCATGGTGACGTTGATAACAAACTTTTTTTTTTTTCCTTTGGAACTTGCTTTCTGTGGTCCCTTGGGCAGATACAAACACTCTTAACACTGGGCTCATTGGATTAAGCCAGGATGTGGAGCTCATGATCTAGTTTTCAGCTGGACTGGCCAAAGTAGCACACAGCACAGCTGCACAAGCACTGGGGCCAGGACAAGATGGGATGGGAATGTGTGGTAAGGGCTTACGGAAGAACAGAACTTGGTGTCCTGGGCTGTCATCAGTTCCGATTACAGAGCGTCCCAATTGCTGCTTTTAAACTGGTCTGAAAGGGAGAGGTGAACTCTGCCACAGACAAGTAGCTGTTTCTGTAGAGTGGTATTTGGAGGGTTTTCTTAAAGAACCATTGGATCTAAAAGGTTTATTGTAAAATCTATTATTATTTTAAATTAAAATCCTCAAAGAAAACTTCTTATAGCTTTATCTGCTGGTAATTATGGGTTTCATGTTTGTTTGCACAGAACAGCCAATTTTCATATTGTTTATTTCAGTATCATAATATTCTGTAAAAATCACCCCAAACCCAGGGACTGTGCTGCCAGTACTTTTTTTTCAACACAGATTTATTCTCAGGGAACTTTGATAGTCATCAAACTACCTCTTCTGTTTCTTGTTTCAAAACAGTACTCGTGTTGGGTTAATGGAGCGGCAAAAAGTTCTGTATTCCTCTATATGTTTTTGTGGGCTGCTGTTTATAATACAGTTTAATTCAGCAAAATGGCATTTATTAATTTTCATCCCTTCTCTCCATCCCTGGATTCCACACAGGTTATAAGGAATGCTCCAGTGAAGACATTTGCCAGCGCTACCTTCAGCTCGCTCCTGGACGTGTTCCTCTCCACCATAGTCTTCCTCATACTGTCTATCACGTGTTTCCTGAAACATGGGATGGTCGCATCCCCTCCACCTCTTGCAGCAGTCGTGGTGTTCGTCATCGCCATCCTGCTGGAGGTGCTGTCCCTTGTCGTCTCAATTAGGTAAATAAAGCATAAGAAAGTCTTGAAATAGCAATGGGAACTGAAGTGGTGGCTGGTTTGGCAACATTTTGTTTGATAGCGCCCCAGGAACTCACTTGGATGGTCTGTACTATTTAGAGAACGGTGTTAGTGAAGCCGAGAAGGCTTGCGGAAGGTCTTGTGTAAAGAGAGGTCGAGCTACAGAATTTGTAGGAGTGAAAGGTGACTCTCATAGAGGCCACTTAAGGAATCGGAATCTGCACACCATGCCTGCCCCTGCTTATTGTTCCTTGGGATGCCACACACAACTGGCTATCTTCTCCCCTCACAAGGCTATCAGAGTGAGGGGGCTCAAACAGAAAACTTTCACCTGTCCTTCTAAAACAACAACTTTGCCTTTAAATTCCTAGATAAAAGTATACCATTCTGGGGTTAAAACTGAAAGAATGTATCAGAAACGAGCAGTTCTTTTCTCAAAAAAAAAAAAGGGGGGGGGTGTGCAAAAGTCACATCTGTCCAGAATTAGTTTTCTGAATGATCTCCATTTCAAGTCTCATGGGTTTAATATTCAAACAGTTTGTGTTTTCTCTGTTTGACATGTAATTGGAGTTCAGCATTTCCCCTGCGTCCTGGGCTATGTGACACGCTGCTGCAGAAGGGGTGAGCTGGCAGGACTGCCCGGCGGTGTCGGGCCTGGCGGTGTCAGCCGCGGTGCTGCCTCTTCACAGCCGCAGTGGAGAATCCCCAGTCCCTGAGCTCTTGTCCGTCCCTGCAGCCCCTGCCCCTCTGCCTCTCCTGTGCCCCTGGAGGTGAGGCTTGGCTGCAGATACCTGATAGGTAACAGTGACTTCTCATTTCTGACTTGTGCCCAGTCACCCAGAGAATGTGGTTCTGGACTTTTAACACGCTTACGGGCCTTACCCTGGCATTTGTAACTACTCGGTGAGTGGTTACTGTGCGGTTCCTACATAACGTGGGCTTTCCCCCAGGCACATTGGAGCTACCAACACATTCAAGTGCAGCAGAAGACTGCAGCATTCAGTAAAGCTCCTGCTCTCCTGGGTGTGTTGTTTGATTTGTACAGATACTACGTGTAACCTGTTATTAACCCACGTGACAGACCCAGTAATAAGTTGTTTGTCTATACTTGTGAGAGCAAGTTTTTTCTGCCCTCCTCGTCCCCCATGTTCATCGCGCTTCCTTCTGACACAAGAGCACGTTACAAGGGTGGTGTGTGGAAACGTGTGTCCTCACTTGTAGTTCTGCAAATCTGTCAGGTATGTGTAAGTTAAAATGCTTTCATAATTACAAGTTAGAAGCAATTTTGCTGTTGTTTCAAAAGAAACGAGACATTGCAGTTTTCACTCTTATTTTGACTTTTCAGGGTCAAGGTAAAAACTACTGAATTTGTACCTTAGTCACTGGCGGAAGCTTGTAACTCAGTGCGTATAAATGTATGCAAGCGTATTTGCATGAAAGCTGGCATTTGGGTGTAGGGAGAGGTCATTTGGAAATGCTTTTACAGATAGCATTTCTTAGCAGGTGTATTTGATTGTTGCAATTCGAACAGTATTGTGGTTCTGGAGTTTTTAGAAAATCTAGAAATTCGGAACGTGTTAACACCTGTACTGAGGGATAGTTGAACTGGGAGGACTGTCATTCCAGTGCATCCTAACCTGGATTAACTGTTGCTCTGTCCTCTCTCTTGCACCAGAAATGCGTTTTTGCCTTTGCAGAACAGTTTCTGTACTCTTTTGGATGGGGGAGAAGGGGTTTTTTTGTCAGTTTAATGTGCCCAAGCAGCTCTTTCATTGCACCAGGCGGGAGAGTAGGAAGGCAGCAGCGAGCAGGTAGCCGGTGTTTGCCATGGCATTGTATCCTTGAATTTGTTCAGCTCTGAACAACTCAGCCACCACTTTGCAGAAGAGCTGGTTTCTGCTCTCTAGGTATGTTTGGAGAAAATTTCTGTCCATTCACCTTGCAGGTACCATATCAAAGTACTCCATTTTAGTATTTTTTAATTCATTAATTGTCCCCACTTGTTTTTCCAATGCTACATTGCATTTGCCTTTTCTTATTTTGTACATTTATAAAAAATCGTTGCTGTAATCTTAGGAATTTTTTATGTGTAGGTACATAAGGTTTTATTTCAGTCCTGTTGTGTAACCGGTGGTTTATGAGTTTCTTAAGGAGAAGGCATATTATTGTTTTCAGTGTGCTTTCTACAGGGTGTTGCAAAAAGATGGACCCAATTTCAAAGCTATAGTGATTTCAAATTGAGTCCATCTATTTGAAACACCCTGTTTATAGTCAAGAATTTGTAAAGTGGTTTTGTCTTTCTGAGCCATATACTGCTGTGCAGAGTTTTAGCTTCGCTGCAGCACTATAGTGAGAGCCATGCTCTCTGATAGTGACCTTGGGCCACTACTGAGGCGAGTTTAAGTGGCTTTATAATGTTTTCTTAACACTACTTTGTTTTGCCCCCGACTTTTTAAATATTTTCCTGAGACTAAATTAGCTTAAAGTCTGAATTTGACTCTGTAAGCAAGCTGGGATGCCTCATTTAAAGTCAGTGAGATTTAAAAACCAAGTGTTACAGGATCACTCCTAAGTCTTAGAAATACATAATTTTTAATATTAATCATTCTTTTGTGCTTAATTCTGATTTGAAGAAAAAACAGGTTAAGAAACATCTCGCACTGTGGAGGACAGCTGTAGCCAGCCATCAAATCTCATAGTTCCACCTGGTGTAGTAATAACAGATTTTCAGTGAACACCGTACTAGCAGCACGCGGGAGGTTTAGGCATGAAGGGGATATTGCAATATTGCAATTCCTGCACAGCTACGACAGGCGCAGATGACTGGTAGTCAGCAGTGCTTGCTGCATTCATTGGAATCAAGATGACCCTGAATCTCGAGACCCCACGAATTCTTGTGGTTAGTTTGGGAAACGGGTTGCTGGATGGGATGAGCGATTGCTGCCCTCCCCTGCCCTCCCTCAGCTGGGGAGCAGGGATGCAGGGTTCACGTCAGCACGTGTCCCTGGAGCCCCTGTCCTGCAAGTGAGAGATGTGTTGCTCCTTCCTTTTGGTAGGAGGGAAGTGTCTGTAAATCACTGTATTTACTCCACAGTTACAAGCGATAGATTCTCAGGAACTTGCTGTCATCGGTAAGCTTTCCTCTGTTAATGAGATATAATTTGTATTTGGCTTAGTTCCGATCATCACATCTAAGGTAACACTTCAGTAAATCTCATAAAGTACGAAACAGGATCAGCTGAGGTCAGAGTAGATCTTACCCAGGGCACCTTCTTGAAAACAGCCTCGTACTATACACCAAAAAAGAGCAGTCTTTGTAGATTCAAATCTCAGAAGCTTTCTGGTAGGTTTTCAGTTCTAAATGTAATGGCAGTGGTTTATTTGAGGGAAACATTTTAGGAAAAGATATGTGTTTTCGTTTGGAGGGGGTTTTTTGTTTTGTTTTGAATTTATGATGTTGCTTTACTTTATAGTAAATACATAATATACACTCCACAACCTAAGGCGCACACTCCTGTACAGTTCCCTTGAGCAGAAAGAAGAAAATCATCTTTTTCCTCTTCAAATCCTCTTCGGAGTGAGGACTGCTCACTCTGAGCACTCGCTATGCACAGAAACGGTGCGGAACTTCCTGTGCAGAAATGTCATCCCAAATGACAATCACAGAATACCACCGAGATATCTGAAGGGAGGAGATTGGACTACAATGTTGGGCACAATCCCAGGATTTCAGGAAAAGGGATTATTTTAGGACCACAAAATTCTTGCCTAAGTTTCTCATTGTATTTTCATTATCGTGATGCGAAACACCCTGTCTTTAAATCAGTCTAACTTTTAATTGAATCCAGGACTCAGCCTAGGAAGTACTCGCTACAGCTCTTGTGACCAAGACCTTTAGTCCAGCTGCAGGAGCGGGAGAGCAGGGCGCTGTTGCTGCCTGTACAGCAAGGAACGAGTCAAAACTCTCAAGTTCTAGAAGAGCAGAAGTCCTCATGGATTAAGGCTTTCAAGGGAGAAGGATGTTTTGATTCCTCCGAAGTGTCTGATAATAAATTATTGGAGTATCTATGGATGAGGATCTCGCTGTTATCACAAGTGCCACTTTAAAATTAGTTGTATAAAGCTGCACGCAAAAAATGGTGCTTCGTTTGGAAGCGTGTGGAAGATGTCATCTCCTGTGCTGTAAATGTAGTGCAAAGAATCTCCTCCTGCCCACTTGAAATGTTACTACTTTGATTTTCATGAATTCAGCTGAAGTGTAAGAGGTCCTAAAGTTCTACTATTTAACAAAAATATCTTGAGAAATGTCACTGAACATATGACAGCGTGTGAGGCTTCAGTTGGGATTCTTAGCGCTTCTGCAGGAATACAGGTAAAAGGCATCTGCCCACTGTTTTGGTTGTAAAAACAGGATTTTTGTTAACTAGATACTTTTGACATCTAGCTCTTGTTCTTGAGTAAAACTTGTTATAGATAAGTTTGTTTAAAAAAAAAAAAAGTGTTGCTTTTGGTAGCATCCTTCAGTGAAGACTTCTGGGTGAAGAGATGAGGTCAGAATAGTGGATATTTCAACCCTATTCAAAAGAGTAGGAGGTGGGAGCACTTGATAAGTTGCTTCAGGAATTCAGAAGTACCTTTCTAGAGGGAAAAAAACCAACCTACCTTCTGGGTGAAGAAAGCAAGCAAGTAAAACAGTTAAATGGGAAACTGCTGTTGTCTGATGGAGCAGAACTGGCGTTTGCCTGGTGCTTCGGCTTCCCAGGGCTTGCTGAAGTAGCCCCGGGGCTGAGACCCTGCGGCCACCCACTCAGATCTTCTTAAATTCCCGATGACCAGGAATAGAAATTGTTTTCTGCAACTAGAGCTTAATGAGACTGTTGTGTTACAACATGACTGATACAGAGTATTGATGCAAGGCAGAGCAATGTATTCTGTTTGCCTTTATTTATTTCTAACATCTGTGACTTTAGTATTTAATATCCCACCAAATTGCTGCTATGCCAAAAGCTTTTGGTTTGAACTATGGGAATTGATTTTAAAGTGCCAGTAAATACAGAAATGATGGTAACATTACACATTAATCATTTATGTCAAAGTTACTAATTTGAACTCCAGCATGTGTAAACATCTTGGATGCTTTAGCATTTAAGCCCTGTTGAGCTGCCCACTGGCACTGCATTATTTACCGATAGCGCCCTGTAGCCATTAAATGTCTGCAGCTCTCATTGCTGTCTGGATTTAATGCACTTCTCCCTGCAGTGGGAGGGTTGTGCTGTAATCACAGGCTTTTGCTGTTTTGTGAAGGATGAGATTTCAATCATTTTAATTCCAGAGCGCAGAGCATTGTGATAAATACTGGACTGGGGGGGGGAAATAGAAGGTAAACATTATCACGAGAAATGTGGCGTTGTGCTGGAATTTGCAGCTGCCTCACTAAAGAAGTATCCTCATTACAGGATTAACTGATCAGGTTCACTGATGGATTTGTTGCTATAGTTCCCACGAGAATTTGTCCTGGCATGGAGGCTTGGCAAAAAAAAATGTAAAAAGCAGCTTTCTGCACCATGGAGTCCCTGCTGTGTGGGCTGGGGTGAGAGACATGAGCTGCACTGGGGATCTTGCCATGCTTTGCGTGCCACGGCGCTGGCTGTTGTGCCAGCCCACATGGGAGCGACACGGAGGATTGGGCAGAGCGTGGGCAGAGGTGTCACACAGACAGACTGACTGACTGACAGACAGACAGCCTGCCTGCCTTCTCCTGGCTCCGCACCCCGCTGCCCGGGGAGGTGGAACCCGGGCGCGCTGCCTTGGAGCCCCAGTCAGCTTCCTCTCTCACAGTTCAGCCTTGTAAATGTTAATCCTAATTCGTAGGCTTTGGGGGAATTGAACTTTATTTTTAGAGGCACGATCTTGGGTGACATTTTCAGAAGTACTCGATACCGGGCAAGCTTGGCTGCCACTGTCATTGATGTTAGAGGCAACTGAGTTAGGACACTATGTAATGCTTCAGAAAACACAGTTCTTCCTCTGTAGAGCTTTTAAAATAATTTTATTTTGATTTATATACAAATTACTAATTTCTGTGCTTTACTGTAAAGGTTTTTTGATGACGGAACATAGCTATAATTTTTGGTGTAAGTGAAAGTCTGTTAAACTAGGAACTGACAAATCTGTGAGCACCCTCTCGTGGGGCCCTGATGGATTACAACGTCTTCAGTTCTGTTACCCCAAATTTATCTTTTTCAATGCATTTAAGTGTAATTTCCAGATTTTATTATATTAAATTAGAGAAGAGCTCTTGAATCTTAAATAAAAATGCTTGAGGTTGCAAGATTTAAAAGAATTCTAGATCAGAAAGTTAAAATGTTATTAATAAATAATACATATTTAAAGTGTGGAATAAGCGTCAAATTCACATAAAGAACTTTAAATTTATCCTGTTTTATATCAAACTTTTATCCAGCATAATACCTTATATTTTAGACGACAGTGTTAAGAACTCAGAAGATAGTTTTTCTCCTTTGAAAGATCTAGGTAATATGGAATACTTTGTGTAACTTTGGGAGATTGTGAATTTTATATGTAGTGTATGTTGTGTTTATACTTTTTTTTTTTTTCTTTTTTAGCTGTGAGGATCTCTGTCCAAAAAAAAATAGTAATTATTGCTGTTTGGGCTCTACTGGAGTCCACGGTTACAACAGCAGAATTATGTGCCCAGACCAATTCTGCTAATTACATACGTCCACAACAAAACGGCTTTGAACAAAGCCGACTCTACTGTGTTACCTTTTGATGTCTTCATAAAAATAATTAGAAACTTGAACAGCATTTGTGATTTCTCTAGAGTGACTAATGTTTTTGAGCTATAAGAAGCAAGTTACCCCAAGGGTTAGTTTCCGTAGATAAATAACAGTTTTCTATGCGGTGTCCTCGGACATTAAGCATCCTTTACCTTTCTTTATCCACGTTAACGATTAGAAATGCTCTTACTCAAGAAGTATCTCCGTTACGCTGCTTTCCAGAGCTCTTGCAGTTGGCTCCTTCAGGACTTCGCAGGTTTGGGCCGTCGTTCCACCAGCAGCTCGAGGCGCGAGCCGTTCCTCCCGGTGCCTCGCGGAGCCAGCTGGGCCGGCGAGCGGAGGCGCTGCCAGCTGGCCCAGCCGCGCTCCCTGTGTGCCGAGCCAGCTCCACAGCCCACGCTCCGCTCCCCGGCCCTCCCGGCAGGGAACAGACTCCGGTTGCAGACGGGAGCTTCTGTCGGGGCGGGTGGAACTGGGAGAACTGGTTTTGGTTGCAGCGTGGTGTTGAGGCGGCGTGGATGTGCACGGCCGCTGGGGGACTGATCTGTTAGCAGGGTGTACAAACGTTGCCGGTGTTATTTTGAGTAATTTTTTAACTTGTAAAAGTTTCCCCTTTCCCCACTGGCTTTAAGGCTAAATATTTATGAATGGAGAGAAGTCTTTCATGTGTTTACCTTCCAAGTAAGTGAAATTTGGGCTTCAGTTTTTCTCCAAGGCCGCTATCTCGCTTGCTCTCACACCCCTTGCTGGAGCAAACAACTGGCCGTCTTTCAGCAAAGGTGGATTTTCTCCTGAAGTTATCAACAGGTGCTGTGGCATGTAACGTGTTGTGATTGCTCATACAACCTAAGTGGAGGATTTGAAGTTATGTTATTACAAGCAAATTAGACGTACGAAGTGATGCGCTGACATGAATGCCTGGATCTGTGATTTCATTTGTTCCAGAATGGCGTTCTTTCTGGAGGAGGTGATGACTTGTACCAAGCGTCTACTGGAGGTGATATCTGGCTGGCTGCCTCGACATTTTTTCGGTGCAATCCTGGTTTCTCTCCCAGCTCTTGCAGTTTTTTCACACTTCACCTCTGATTTTGAAACAAATATACATGTAAGTTGTCGAACTCTGTTTCATAATCTGACGGTTTGGATCTAACAAAGCTTGTTGCTTGCCTGCTGTCTTTTTCACCTCCCTCCTGCTTTACATCTGTGTGATACAGATCCCGTAGAGGGATAGGGCTTCTGTGTATGATGAAATGCCTGGTTTGTTATGTAAATACAGTTACTTGCTTGTTTGAAAACTGTTATACAAAAGAGGAGAGGGGTACCTATAAACGCCTGCCTACATACATACTGATTTTTTCTTAGACCAAACACTTCTGCAGGTGTTTATCCTAAATAATGTGAGCAGTGTATCTCAGACTCTGCGTTGCATTCATTCTGGTTTTGAGTTAGAGTTTGCCTTTGGAGATACTGTGTATAATTAAAAACTTTGAATGCACATTAGTGAATCTCAACAGCGAGAACGGTATTAGCAGTGGATGTGTTTTCTTTGCAGAGTTAGATGGAGAAACTCGAAGAAGAGAGCCCTGAGTACACAGAAATGATTACCCTGCAGAGGTTGGGGGAGTGGTTAAAGGAAAGCAATAGCTCTGTTCTGAAAAGGAACAGAAAGAAATTGGCTTATTTAGCCCAGCCACAGAAAAGTCCACAGGGAAATTGGTGTCTCATTTAATAAAAACATTCAGAAGACAGGAACAAGGGGTTAAATAATGAGGAGAGGGAAGAATAGTTTAATTTAAACAATAATTGTAGCATAAAATCAATGCTTAAAAACTGTGAATAAAATGGACTGGGACCAGAGATCAAAGTTTGTTTCTCTGCAGGTTTCTCTTAGGTAGCACCGTGTATGATCCTTCCTTTCCAGGATCTTCAGGGAATTCTGTTTGACAAGTCTCTAGCTGTTTCAGGGCCCTAGGCATAGGTAACGGCCAGATCCTCTTAATTCTTCCCATCACAGTTTATTACTGGGTGTTGGGAAGTGTTTGTTCCATGGAAACGTGTGGACCGGGCATATTTTGGTCCTTCCTGATTTAAGCAAATATTATTCCATGGTTATCACAGTCACAGAAGAATGTATTTTATATTCTTTCACATCTCATGTTTAAAATCATTCTGCAGCTTTTACCTTTTGTGAAGTTTAGTTGACTAGTTTTAAGCTGTAATTTTTTTTTTCAGTTTAATGTTGGTCTTCCTCCCTCATGACTGCCGATAAACTAGTTGTAGGAATATTTTCTTCACACTGAAGGGAGCTGAAAACCTTCAAATCTCTCAAATCTGTCCACTGATTTTTATATCATCCCATTCATCACCATCCTTGATCATCCCTCCAAATGTTTAAAAATATGTTGGAAGGACCTTTTCACTGAGTATTCTCCATACCTGTCCGGATCAGGCTGTTGGTCCAAATGCTCCAGGCAGCAGCAGGAAATGGTGGTGTTCATCACCAAACTGAGAATGAACTTGGCTTTCTTTCCTCTTGCAGGTCCTCCAGAGTCGTGGAGCGGTTGGCTCACTCTCCAAGAGATGTCCCAACTCGCCTTGTGCTCAGTGTTCCAGCAGTCATGGAGCTCTAGGAAATGGAGTCAATCTATAGAGGGTCAGGTAAGTGTCATCTTTTACTATGACATGGTTTTGTGAAGTTTTTTTTTATTCATAGCATTTTATACCCTCCCTGGATATAAAATAATTAAAATCAAAATTAACGAAAACAAGTATGAAAAAAAAAACTTTCCAAAGCCATGCGTACATAGTAAAACACAGCGCGTCCTGACCCTCTATAGGCTGCCTTCATGCTGGGGCATCACTTGGAGGGAGAACCAGTGCTCTGCCACTTTAGGAGACCTGAAATGGGGGAAAAAAAGTAAGTTTAAATTATGTTTTTTTATGGACAATTCTGAAATTCCTTTTATCCATTTTTGAGTCGTTTGGAAAAAAAGAAAAAAAATCTGTGCTTGTGGTTTAAAAATGGTAAATTATGTAAGATTTTTTCCATACACTGTGTCTACTTCTTGAATCACATGCTTATTTGTTATGCTACAGTATTGCTGATCTGCAGTCTCTGCGTTTCAGCTGTAAAGGAAATTTAAAATGAGAGAGAAAGGGAGAGACTGAATATTTGATACTGTAAAATGCAGTCTATAGCTAGAAGAGAACTCCATAATGCAGTTGTGGAGTCTCTGTTTTAGCTTGGATGGCCATGAATGTTATTGATAAAACCAAAATTTGCACATCAGCTTGAGAGTTTTGATCACTGTAAGGTGGTATCTCAGGGAAATGAAGGCGTTCTGGGCAACATATCCATCCTGACCTTCCTTTTCTTTATCCAGCAAAGATGTGGAAAGGGAAGGGTTTGAGGGTTTTTTGAGACAGGGCATTTGGAACAGAAAATCTAAAATTGTCCTTTCAAATTGGCACAGTTTGACACAATGGTTGGGTTACTGAGCGTCGGTTGACAATGGCTGATACCTGCCTTTTGTTATCAAACCAGATGTTTTTCCTTTTTGATTTCACCTGCTGCTGGCCAGTGTGAGAATGTTCTCTACGAGGTGTTTTTAAGTGAAGGGAATTGGATGAAGTTTCTGAGGGTGAATGTCTTCCACATTTTCAATGCAGTGGAATTTTGACATCCAGTTTAAAACAGATAGGGTCTAAACCCAGCAAATGAGAAGAGATTACCATAAATGTTTACCTTTTATTCTCTTTCTTCTTATTTTTCTTTTATTTTTTCTTTTTTCTTTCTTTTTGTTTTTTTTTTTTTTTTTTTTTTTTTTTTNTTTTAATAAGATGTAGCACTGAGTTTTTTGCAAAGGTAAGCTGAAGGTATTGAAAGTTACTGAAATAACAGTTGTGTAATGCAGTAATAAAAAACTCCATCTAGGGAAAATTGTGATAAACTACCTGTGCTAAAAGTTTTCTTGCTCTTTGAAGGGAAGACCTCCATCTTCAAGTGCTCTCTCCTGGTGCATCACCGTGAGGGATTACTGACTGTGCATAGAATACTGATGAAATTAGATCCTTCTCTTCTGTATCACACATTCTTTAGTTTACACTGGTATATATGTGCAGAAGGGCTCCAGCCAGCAAGAAGACGCTAACTCCGCTCTCTCTCTCTGTTGCAGTACACCATGTTCATGTGTTGCGCGATTCTGATCACCATTGTGCAGTACTGTAACTTCTGCCAGCTGAGCTCCTGGATGCGATCGCTGCTGGCAACCGTGGTGGGAGCAGTGCTGCTCGTCCTGCTCTACGTCTCCTTGTGTCCGGACAGGTGAGCATCGCGCCTTAGCGCTCAGAGACCGCGGTTTGGATGAACAAATTTGGTTTTCTCCACCAGCGAATTGAGGGTCTAATGCATGGGATTTTAGTATCCGCCATGAATCTCTCCAGCATCTAAAACTTAATAATTTGATTTGGGAAGAATTCTGCATTTTTTTTTTTAAGGATTTCAGGATGATATCTGAGGGGCCCTATTCTGTAATCTGTCTTGAAACCACACTTTCCTCAACAGATGTGTTTCTAAGACATGCTCATCAGACTCATAGAATTGTCTTTCATCATTTATTTGAAAATCTATTTTATTAAGAAATTTCTGAGGCATTTGATGGTGCCAGAGAGCCCAGTTGTTCCCACACACCCCTCTGGATTTATTTTTGCCCGTAGGATCCATGAATCTTCTACCTATTTCTTCAAGGAGTTTTCCACTGTGGAAGGCAGGTGCTTAGATTTAATAGGATTCTAATACCCTGTTTCCTTTCTCCCTTTCCTGCCTCTTCAAAGGACGCTGCAAGACAGTATCCAGAGGAATCAAGTTAATGCCGTTTCTGTGCAATAACCTTAAGGTTTTTCAGTTTTTCCTCTAATAACCAATTTTCCCCGTAGGAGAACTTGTTTGCAGGATTCTCCTTCTATTTTCTTGCCAAGAGAGTCAGGGGAGTCCTTGCAGCCGTCCACTCCTATTGTCAAAATTTTATAATCAACTTATGCTTCTCCATGTCTTAAGAAACCTCATAACCTTTAGCACTCTTACTAAGGTGTGGACTTAGCAAGGACTTCTTAAGCTGGATTATTCTAGTTGCTATCAAAAGCCCTTCCTCAGAGGCTCGCTGAATCGTACAGTGAAAAACATGAAAAAAACCCAAACAAACCAAAGAGTTTGCAGATACATGTTTTGTGTGATTATTTAGCTTTTAATCCCCTCTTCAGGTATCTTCAATGGTCTCTTTTAGTCTTGATCTAATTGATCTAAGAAAAAGACAGAGAGAATAAAAATCACTCCTTAACAGCTGCTCACAGGTAGAAGTGGCTGCAAGGATGTCAGAAGAAAGTCTTTCCTTGGGAAAAAGTAACTTGGAACCAGAGTCAGCTAAGTGGTTTCTACATCTGATTAGACTGAAGATAAATCCCTTTTTTGACTCTTTGCAGAGCACTTGGGCACCGAGTGTAGGGCAGTTCTTTCTGGCTTCAGTGGAGGGATGTAGTGTTTAGTTTCTGGATGCCTTCTCTTTGATTTGTCCCTTTGGTTTCAGTTATCCAGCTTACCTAAAAGTAAAGAAGTTTAAAAAAAGTTTAAAATGCTAACTGAAAAAGTTTAAAATACTAACTGAAACAGTTTAAAATGCTAACTGAAATTCTGGCAGGATGCTTTGTTTATTGCTTTAACTTTCCTTCTGATAGCAATGCTTTTTTATTTCAGCTCCATGGAAACTCTTCATCTAGATTTGGCACAGAACTTTAGGTAAGCTGTATATAAAATTACCATCTTTATGGATAGAAGCATTTTCAGTCAATTATATGTAGCAAAACTTTGCATCCACAGTAATACACTTGGGAGTTCAACAAATTGGTTCAGCAAGTTGTGTTTAAGCTTCTTGTGTGTGTAATTTCCTTTACAGAGGACTTGGGTATGACCAAAAATCATGAGAGCGCTGACGCTGCAGTCAGAGTTGTGTAATACTATTTTCTTTTTAAATTGGATTTCTAGGAAATAGGACTATGGAGAAGCTATATAAAACAGCATCTGTTTTTTTCGAGTAGTAGAAGTTTTAGAAGCATTGTCTGTTCATCAGGAGCTATTTATTTGATTTCCCTGGTTGATCTGCACCATCCAGAAGTGTGCTGAGTTGGATGGTACCACAGCTGAGAATTCCCTGGGGCAGAGGAGCTGCAAGAGCCGGCTGTGAGGGCAGCCTGGGTGGTTCTTTGTTTAATTGATTATTTCAGTTGTTTTATTGATCTTTGGTATTAGAAAAGTATGTGCTTGCTGATTACAGATTTGGGAGCGATACTGGGGCGATGTTGTACTTGACTGAACTAATGACCTTGTGAATATGTGACTTAATAATTCATCTAAACGAATGTGTATTCAGGAGCATGTTGCTTTCCCTGGTAGCATGTATCCAAACAAAGTTACTTTTTAAAAAATGTCGTTTACATGAATGCTCTGGTAGTTTAGCAGACATATGGATTTTAAGTCACAAAGATGGTCACTGTGTTTTCATGTCAGATATTTACACACCAAGAAGTTAGCACTTACTACAGTGTTGGGTTTTGGTTTGTTTGGTTGGGGTTTTTTTATTTTTATTTTTTTCTATATGGTTTCCCTTTTTGTATGGCTTTGATTCGTGAAAGATAACTTCATTTTCGTAACAGAATTCCAGTTCACGAAATCCACAATGGAGAGTTAAAGCCAAAAGAAGAGACGTGGCTTTATTTCTTTGTTGTTGTTGTTGTTGTAAACTAAACCACTGAAGGGAATCTGTTGAAAAGACGATGTACAAAATATTAAAGCATTGGTGATCACTGGAAGTAATGTCTTAGGATTAGCCTGAGTTTGGACCTTTAGGTGGTTTATTATTAGTTTGTGAAATCACTGAACCTTTTGTGTTGCTCAGAATTACAAACGTCTTGCCCAGCGCTGACAACAGCTTAGGAGGCTCCTGACCAGCTGCTGATCACTAATAAGTGATTCGTTCTGCCTTAAATAATTGACAACCCAGTCTTCCAGTCGGTTACTATTTCTACATCATCATTTATTAGAAATCTGGCAAAAAATTAGCTATCAAGCTTGCATGCAAATATTTTTCTTCCATAAATATATAACCTCTAACTCAGGCCAAATAAAGGTAAAGGCAGATAACAAACCAAACCATGCAGAAGATGTTATTGCAAACAGGCGTGGAGCACGCTCTGCCTGCTTTGCAAATGCTGGTTTGGGCTTTAAATACCAAATAAGGCAGTGACCGAAACGTCTGGCTCATTAAACATTTCTAAACTTCATTTAAAACTTTTTATGGTGAGATGTACAGATTTGTGCTTTGTTCATCGCTGTTGGGGGAAAAAATGCATGTGCGTTGTGCATGAGTTAATAGTACACAGCGCTGCCTTTTCTGCCGCGGTTTGGCCAGGTTGGTTGGTCCCTGTCGCTGGTTTTTTGCAGAGCTGTGTCGGTCCAGCGGGATCTTTGTTACCCATCCGGGCTCCACTGAGCCAAAGCTGCCCAGGCACACAAATTAACACAATGCTTCTATGTGTTGGAAGTTAAGATAGTTATTCCTATTCTGCTTCTACCATTAATTTGCAAGAGAATTTGGCTTCTCTCTTCAGGGCTCTTTTCGTGTACATCGTTGAACACCAGAGTTCTAGAGTTCTGTGCAGAATTTCCCCTTTTTCCTGGTGATGGACTCATAAAACGTTGAAACTCCCTTATCCTAACAAACTTTTTTGCTCTTCCTTTCTCAGTGAGATAGATAAAATGGTTCCTTGCTCACCGCAGTCAGCACAAGAGTATCCTGTATTCTAAGAGGGCCAAACAAACTTACTTGTTTTGCATGCATTTAATGAGGTTATTCCCTTTCCTTGATCAAGAATTGAGATAAAAATGAATGTTGCATGGGAAGAGATGTACTAGTGATGGTAATAGCGTCTTAGCACAGAGTTCACCTCTGGACTGTCCACACTATGCTCAATAAATCAAAATATGGAATTTGCCTTCTTTTCCAGACAGACCAGTTCTTCAGCCCAAAAGGGACAGGACCATAAACTTTGTCTTTTAAGCAGGAAATATTTCTTGTTTTCATTCATTTCTTATCTTGGAGCAGGTAGGGTGTTTCATTTTCTAGTTGGTGAGTTGGAGGAGCAGTGGTGGGCCACTTGAGGTGGAATACCAAACTCACCTGATGACAGGGGCTTTTTTGTGTGCATCCACTGTATGTTCTTCATCGAAAGCAGCAGTTTGATTTCCCTTTGCCACGCTGTTCCACCATTGCTTTCCTTTTTAAGATTTAGGAGGCATGCATCCTCTTTAAATATAGCAAGATATCCAAATCCAAACATAGGTTACTGGCTCAGAAGCAAAATGGCTTTCCAAAAATCTTTGAGTGGAAAGCCATTATCTTGATGATTTGTGATCAAGCCAAAGGAGATTCTATCTCCAGAGCTCTCACTTGTTCCATATTCAACACACAGCCTGGATGAAGATGCCAAGTTAATAGTTCAGCGTCTGTGCCAGGAAGCACTTCACCAGTTTGAGTTAAAGGAGCATTGTCAACTTAAGATTTCAATTGGAATTATTTTTAAAATCAGTGTTCTGCTGCAGCACCTCATAAGAAAGTAAAGCTTAAAAAGATGTGGGTGTGCCTGATCCTTTCTGTTATAGGTGGGGGTGGTTCTTTTCATCCCAAAGGGCAGCTTCAGGTCATCTTTGCTGACTGACTGTGTAAGATGATTTATAGTCCTATAGGTCCTGTGACCTAGTTGCTGTAACATCCAGAAATTTGATTTTCCATTAAGATGTAATTGCTCTCTCCTTCAGGCTGGTGTTGTGGCTTTTTGTACTGAAGCTTGTAGCAGTCGCATTGTGATCAAGACTCCGCGCTCTCAAAAAGATACTGCACCTTCTTTTTTGAGATACTAACCCATTACCTTATTAATGAAATCAGGTCAGCTTGTGAGTGAGTCACTCGTTTCACATGCAGATCTCCGCGTTTGTGCGCCCACGTGGGAAACAAGGTCAGGCCAGCGCTCGAGGAGATGATTGAGAGCTCGCAGATGCTGGTGCTTCAGGAGCGGTGAATGGGAGGCAGCAGGTTTTTCTCAAAAGGCAGATCTTGCGTTTGACACAAGCCACTTTTTGAGACGTAAAACTTGTGGTGCTTCCCTGATTCATTTGAGGGGAATTAAAGTACTTTGAGGAGCATTTTGTACAACATACTGTAAATAAAAAGCCTTTAATGACTTAAATCCCTGTGGCAGGCATGTCTGATGCTAGAGCAGATTATCTGTATCAAACTCTCAAAGGAATAACATGTCGTTACTCAGATCCTCTAGCAGATCTCTTCCCACAAGATAACGGAAAACAATGAACTGGTCTGAAAAGAACCTGAGTCGTGCTCTTTAATTCAGATTAATTCCTCACCTTCTCCAGCTTCGTTTATTCTCTTAAGAGCTTTCCTCGTACTTATCCTCCCCTAATGTTGTTCTATAAGCCCATCAAACTGAGAGGATATTCTGCCTCCTGCAAAATAGGTAGCAAGCTTGTATTTCAGGGATTGTTACCATTCTAGTCATTAATAACTTGGTGTTTTTCTTAGTCTGTCTTGTCTTTCTAGGGAGAAAATCAGTAGGTTCAAAACAGAGGTTCTGTTGAGAAAAGGGAGGAAGGAAGGAGTCTTAGTACAGCAACACACCAGCAATTACAGGAACTTGATTGTAGGGACCTGTTCTGTGAGTTGGGAGTAAGCACTCCCTTTCATTCCTCCATCATGGTTTTTTACTATCAAACCAATAAAATGAGTATATCTCTGCTTCTCCTGGGAGAAGTGTATTTATTTATTTGAAAGCAAAAGGAGTGATTTCCAACATAATATGCAGTCTTAGCTTTAATCTGAAATTCAACCTGTAAGCTCTCTGTTGTAAATATTTTACTTACAGGAAACTTTTTCTCCTATAGGCTTACTATGATAAAAGCTAGTAGATGCAAAGAAAGACTGTGGCACATACAAAGGTTTTCAGAGATTGTGCACATTCACCTGTTTCACAACTGTGCTATGTTTTTGCTTTATCACACTTTTCTGTCAATCAAATATTTGAGAATGAACATTCAGAAAAAGAAACTGGGTCCATAATATAGCTCAACTGCTAACATGTCTACTTCCATTTCAGAAGTGGAAGGTCATCCCCTATGGACATAAAATTTAGCTTAGAAATACAGAAAAAAATTTAGTCTTCTTGAACTATTGCCACAGTTGTGCTTTGAGTTTTAATCTGTTTTGCAACATACCTGCATAAGAGAAACACAGACAGACACTGAAACACACATTGCCTTTCTGTTTTTCAAGGAGAAAGCTTGATGCGATGCTTTCCCTCATCAAACCATCTCTTAACTTGGAAAAACTTCAGCATGTGTCTGCTCATATCTAGTCTTAAGCTTTGGCATAATTTCATAGAAAAAAGTGCAGTTGAGTGACTTCAGAAATCACCGCATGCCAATGTGTCTGGGTTTAGACTTAGTTTCCAGGATTGCATAGGTGGTGTCTTCTCAGATTAAACTGGTGTCTTTGCATCTCTCCAGAAAGTGAAGATTGTGGGATGCAGATGTCTCCTTGTTACGGGTGGTTTGGCACCAAAAGCATCCACCCTCAGTGCTTCATAATCTGCACAGGCAGTTGACGAATTGTCAAAAGGATTTGAAATACTACTCTCGACGTATGTGAGACATGACTGGTTTTTTGTTGTTGTTAATCTTGGCACATTGAGAAACTTTCTGTCTCCACCATAAAAAGCTTCAGTGGTTATAATGTACAAAAGATGTCAACCCAGAGCCCCATATTCCCTACTTTCAAGCAGGAGACACGCAGTTCTCCATCAAGTGTCTTGTACAGGGTTATCTTCTTCCGAAACCTTCATGTGTTAACATTAAAGGCCCACTGCGAAAGTTACTGGTCTTTGATGAGGAGACAAGGGAAAAGTGCTACGTGCATATAAAGCAGATGCTTCTGAATATTGGAAGCAATACGGAAAAAAGATGAACTCCACAAGACTTACATACGCACCCCTCCTATACAGATACACATGTGCACACAGATATCTAAACAGACACACAGGCATTATTAAGCATTTTTATATACGTATTTAGATGTGGTGCTTTTAGTTATATATTTAGAAATAACGAAAACTGTTCCCTTGCTGAAGTCCTGAAAGTAGGGCTTCCATAAAGGCTGGGCAATTTCTGTGTTGCTGAACCTCATGATATCCCTTTAAGGAAGCACTCACCGAGTTTAAGAATTAAATTAATTCTTTAGCATGCTTAACAGCAGATAAAATTGTCAACGCCTATTTTATATTTTAGTATGTAACGTACACTTCCTACACCTTTTTCTAGAAGAGGATTTCTAACAATGGAGCAAAAATGGCAGTGCCCTAACTCTGTAGTTTTAAATGCATCTTTAATGTTCTTCTCTTTCTTCTGCTTCCAGCTCCAGAAAAAGCCCGTGCAACAGTTCGGTGCCGTATGACACGAAGAGGCCGGCAGACCTGATCGGTCAGGAAGTGATTTTGGTTTCCTTCCTTCTGCTCCTTCTGGTCTGGTTCCTGAATCGAGAGTTTGAGGTCAGTTACCGTCTCCACTACCATGGAGATGTGGAGGCTGATCTTCATCGCACCAAAATCCAGAGCATGAGGGATCAAGCTGACTGGTTGCTGAGGAATATTATTCCGTACCACGTGGCTGAGCAGTTGAAGGTTTCCCAGAGCTATTCCAAAAACCACGACAGCGGCGGAGTAATCTTTGCAAGTATTGTGAACTTCAGTGAGTTCTACGAGGAGAACTATGAGGGAGGCAAAGAGTGCTACAGAGTCCTGAATGAACTGATTGGGGATTTTGATGAGCTTCTAAGCAAACCGCATTACAGCAGCATTGAGAAAATCAAAACAATTGGGGCAACCTACATGGCCGCTTCAGGACTGAACCCCTCGCAGTGTCAGGACAGCACCCATCCCCATGGACATCTGCAGACCCTTTTTGAATTTGCCAAAGAAATGATGCGAGTGGTGGATGACTTCAACAACAACATGCTGTGGTTTAATTTTAAACTTAGGATTGGCTTTAACCATGGCCCCCTCACTGCTGGGGTCATTGGCACCACCAAGTTGTTGTATGACATTTGGGGTGACACTGTGAACATTGCTAGCAGAATGGACACCACTGGCGTCGAGTGTCGTATACAGGTGAGTGAGGAGAGCTACCGCATCCTCAACAAGATGGGGTATGACTTTGACTACAGGGGGACAGTCAATGTGAAGGGGAAAGGTCAGATGAAGACCTACCTTTACCCAAAATGCATGGACAACGGGATCGTGCCGCATCACCAGTTGTCTATATCTCCAGACATTCGGGTTCAAGTGGATGGCAGCATTGGGCGATCTCCGACGGACGAGATCGCCAACCTGGTGCCTTCTGTACAGAATTCTGATAAGATAGCCCATGGCACAGATAACTCAGAAACCAAGGACATCCTTCCTTCCACCAAGAAGCTCCAGAAAGACGCGGTGAGAGCGGAGGAGAGGTGCAGGTTTGGCACAGCCGCGGAGAAGGCTGACTGTGAGGAAGTGGGAGCTGAGGAGGTCAATGAACTGACAAAGCTAAATATCTCTAAGAGTGTATGATGCACTGTCAGAGTTGCATGAAGTGCTCTGTCAGTAGAAACACAAAGACATTTTGCAATTGGCAGTTTCCTTTTTCAAGAGAGACCTTCTCAACACCTGGGTTGTACGTTTGTTTTCATTTCAGCGCCTGCTGCTGTGTGGATCACAGCTCTTCAGGGGTGTTTTCATCCATCTCTCTCCTCCATGCCCCAAGTCACATCCCAAACTCCCCAGCTCCCTGTGCAACCATCTGACAGCTGAGTAGAGGATATTAAGTGCCTTCAGATATACTCCATTGGACTCCCTGTCGAGGTACAGAGGCCCCAAGTGAAATCATAGCTTTGGGTATTTATCTAATTTTAAAAAAAAGAAAAGCTGTGGTTATATCATTTTTATTGTTGTTTCTCACAAAATACTTTTTTTGGCTAATGCAACTCCTTAGGTTTTTTATATCTCTCTGAACAATGTTTTACTGTTATCAGACCTTTTGTATGTAAACAAATGTGCATGTATCTACCATATGAGACTGACATAAAGTGCCAGTAACGTACCACAAAAGAATGTCTTGGCGAGGGGGTGACACAATTGGACTTTGTGTTGGGCTGGAGGAGGAGTTCTGCAGTGGCTCAACATTTAGTTAGAGTAGGCTGAACAACTGCTGTAATTTTATTCTTCTTTACCAATGCTTTCTTCAACCTTAATGTGCCATTGTGTGCTTTGGATACACTTCTTTTCCATATAGCCAATGAGTTACTGATGTGTGGGAATGGAAAAAGGGTTTGGACTTCACCAGCTCTCAGGACAGGTTTCCAGACGCAGATGAGTGACCATGAGAGTGTTACAATTCGGGTCTTACGAGTCTAAAGCAGTTTCATGTTACTCCGTACCCTAGCGAAATTTATGAAGGTAGGTGAAGTTGGTATCTCTATGCTGGTCTGATTTGAGAGAGAGAGAGAGAAAAGCAAAATAAATGTTTTGGGAATGCCTTTATTTATTTATTTATTTTATTCCTGTTTTTATTTTGTTTGGGGGTTTTTGTGTGCGTGTGCGGAAGGGATCAGGAGAGACGAATTGTTAATTGGTTTAATAAGAGTAATAAGATGGTGTTTCAGCCTCTTTGAACTACCAACCACTGTGAGGATGTTACCTAGGCAATATTTGTTTCAAAACTGGTGAAACTTCCAAAGCTACCAAACGCAATTGAGTATCCCAGCTTCCCTCTGTACTGAATCAATGGTGCTGCACAATATTTTTCAGGATTTTTCCCCCTACACTGTGCTTTTGCAGCAGGGAATAAAACAGCATGCTCCCTGCGTGCCACTGGAAGCAGGAATAGGGAAAAGAGTCCTTTCTAGTGAGCTGAGAAGCACAATAATTTCCCAGTCCTGCTGGTGACTCTGTGCAGGTCCCTGGGACCGGAGGGCTGGGGGAGCACAGAGGGACCTGCAGACTGCTCCGCTCTGCCCCTGCGCGCTTCCATCGCCGGTCACTTACGTTTGATGCTCTGCTTTGGGTAATATTAATTATTTGACTATCCCAGCTCAACTAATTCCTTGTGACACCAAATAAAATGAAAGAATTTTTCTGCCCCAAATAAGTTTGTTAGTCAGGGAAGAGCTGGTGAAACGCAATGCTGGGCTGTCTGTTGGTGTGGGGTTTACTTCTTTCCGCCTGAACTAAAGTCAGACTATATTGATGCTTCTTTTTATTCCCCATGTGATTCTTGGAGTTTGAGTAATAAATACATACGTTGTGAAGTTCCTATGCAGCTATTTCCGATCCCTCTACACTCCACGGTCAGCATGGAGCCCTTGAAGCCTTTGTGTAAATCTGTGAGATTTCTGGATTTCAGTTACTTCAACAAGACCCTGCGCACTGTTCTCACAGAAGCTGCAGTTTGTGTGTGTCTAAATTGCATTTGATAGGAAAGCTGTTTAAAATTAATCTTACTTGCTCAATCTGCCAGCACACAAAAAACCAGGGGATGCTCGTCCCCACACCGTTCTGCCACAGATGCTGTAGCCTGTTTGGGGGCTATTCCTGACAAGCCACAATATAAAGTGTGTATTAGTGCACAGTTTTACAGCAGCCTTCCTTCTCTGTACGTTAAAACTTGTCCCTTCTGCCCCTCTCCCCATAGTGGGTTGCACTTCCAACTTTCAGGTAGTATAACTCTGCAAATACCTCTTGCATCTGAAGAATGTATTCTTGAAACCATTTTTAGGGTTCTTGTTTCAGTTATGTGTATGTCAGTATTTCTTTTCTTACAGTAGAGGAGTTAACGTGGTCCAGAATTGTTTACATGCCTTCTAGTGTTATATTAGTGTCTCAAATCTCCCTTTCACTTCTTTCTCCCGTATAGACGACTCTACCCAGCATTTCTTTCTCATTGATCAGCCAGTTGCGGTGGCAGAGTTCGGTGGAGATGTGCCGGCTTCTCTCCCACGTGAGACGCTGCACATCAACTGAACCTCCACCCGCAGCAGCCCTGCGTCCCGCGGGAGGTTTGCACCCGGTGGTTAAACCCGAACGGACTAAGGCCCCGCACCCAGAGCACCTTCCTTCGCGTTATTCAAGCGATGCACTGCAGGAATGCAAAACCACCTCATCCTCCGGTCTATAAAGTAAATAACGCTCCCGTGCTGTCATGGTATGGTGGTGGGGGGAGTATTGTTGGTTTTCTGGTAACGTTGGAATACCAACAATAACAACAACAAAAAAAATACCAGGGCCTCTTTTTTGTTGGCACTAAGCAAATGAAATGACTGAAGACAGAAGTATGAGCGGGCTCTGAAATCAAGGGCTGTTGTCCGCTCTGGGAGCTGCCGGCGCTGTTACTCTGCCTTAACTCTGAACCTGGGAAAAGAGTCGTGGAAACTGAGTAACCAGTGGTAGCCCTGTTTGCTTACGGCCAACAGGACAGCAGCAAGCGTTCGACGGCTGGGACTGCAGGTCTGCTTTCCGGGCTTTTAAATCTCTTCTTTAATCCAACGAAATCAGAATCTAAGCTCTCAACGTACCGCTTAGATAGTGAGGTTTTCCCAGGCACAAGGAGCGAGGAGATACCCGTTTTCTGTTGTAAAACAGTGGGAGCTGAACCTTTACACCTTCCCTTTATGCCTTTGAAAAGATGTCCCAATACCCGGAAAAATTACTCTGGAGGCGTTTTTAATGGCGTTGTGCGGTTCCGCATTCCTCTCTGCAGCTGTGACACGTGTGTGCTTGTGGGAGGCCTTGATCAAAGTTCATTTCATTAAAATACCGTTTGTGCTTGTTCTGTTAGTACCAGCACAATTCAAACGCCGTGTAAAAGTTCAGGAGTTGGCTGGATACCTGGAATTTGCTGCAGGAATAGTCGGTGCATTGCTGCGCTTCCTTTTTTAGGGTGTTTTAATAGTGATAATTTAAAAATTATCCAGAGCAGGGGGGAACGACTGCTGAATATTTGCTAACCCTGTGTTGTCATCTGCCACAGTTCACTCGCAGGAGCTGCTCGGGAGCTTAGAGTAGCAAGGAATGTGCTCAATATTTTTTGCAGTGTTGTCTTAATCTGCTGCTAACACACAAAAGTGCTTGTTTTTCTCCCAGCTACTTCTGTGAGACAGATTTCGCGTTGAAAAACAAGTAAATGGCATTCCCGTTGATTTACTTCTGGCATTTATGATTTTGAGAGAGGAACAGATTTCCCTGTTATTTCCGAGGATTTGGGGCTGTTCCCCTTTGCTGGAGGTACCGCAGGTGCCGCGAGCGCCAGGACGGTGCCGCCGCCTGTCCGGCTCCTGCTGGGTCCCTGTGCAGGGTGCAGCGGGAGTTTTGAGGTGACAAAATGAGTGGAGAGAGGAGAGAATCCCTAAGGGCTTTACAGAAAAATAAGTATTTGGATACTCTTACTTCAGGGCTAAAACACAGAAAGGAGGCACCCAGAGCAAAAATGAAAGGAGCTATAAACCAAACACTGTACCCATACCAGCTTTTAGCTAAGTTAGGACTTATTCTTGATTAAAGAGCCAAGCTTCCAGGGTATCAAGCATTTTTAAACGGCTGACTCTAACCCACTCCTAAAACTTTAATTCTGAATACAACAAAGGGAGCAGTTATTAACTTCATGTCTTTATTTTGCAACATCGCAAGAGGCTGCGAGCACCTGAGGTTGGTTATAACGCGATCAGCTTTTTAACTGTGCAGCTCGGGATGGGCTTTTTTGCCAAATTTAAGGACCGTGTCCATTTTCCCCCTCCTTCCCTGCTGTGGTCTTGTTTGCTCGCTCTGGACGGGATGTGCGAGTGGTTCTTGCCTCCCGGCTCCTCGGCTTTGCCAAACCGCCTCTTGGGCATCGCACAGCAGCACTCGGGCTCTGCTGCCGCCGGGTCGGGGATTCAGGTGCTGCTTTCGCTGCTGTTCGCATCTCTCTCTGCTTCCTAATACAGAGTTCGTTTGGTTTGGTATGTTGGTCCATTTGTGCGGTCACAGCTGGAGCTTTCTGCTGTTTGTTGTTAAGCTGCTTGATAGAAGATAAAGAAGAGCAACGGGTACATCCCAGTAGTTAAGTTGAATAATTCTGTGGAAAAAATATCTTTTTCATCACACCAAAAGTGGAAAAAAATTATTACACTGAGTTTTATTAAGTGTGCAAAAGCTGAAGGGGGTAAGAAGTAAAAGCCAGTGTTTGCTGTCAGTGTTGGGATTTGCTGAAGCAAGTCCTGTTGTAGTAAAGTATTACAAAAGTGCTAGAAATGCAGTAATTATTTATTGATGTGTCTTTCCCAATTGTTGGAGGCATCACAGGGGTGGTTTGACTGTAAATACAGGATGGTTTTCATGTGGAAAGAGCAGCAGTGAAGGTAGAGGCGCAGGGATCCCCCCGGTGCTTCCGTCTCCCTCAATGCCCGCGCAGCTGCAGGTTGGGGTCTTGGAACAGCCCTGGGACGTGGCCGCTGGTGCAGATCTTCCCTTGGGGCAGGAAAGGCAGGCGCTCCAACGCTTTTCGTTCTGAGCTCTTTACACACGGGCTGTAGCAGTCCTTGTTTGGATTTCTAGAGAGACAACATGTAAGGAGCAAATCCTGGGTTACTGTTCACTTTGCTGAGAGTATCTTCTGCAGGCAGTGGCGACTGGATTCTGCGAAGTCCTGTAAAAAAGTTAGAAATTGCAGCCATTACACGCTCATTCCTTAAGACGCTGTCGTTGTCCGGTTTTAATTTCAGTGGTTTGATGAAGATTTTCAGTTAAGGGCTGTGAAATATATCAAAAATGTAAAGGAAACGGCGGAGGTGGAAGGCCGCGGTCTGCAGAAGGGCAGCGCGGTGACGGCAGGTTGGGCTCGCCGTGCCAACATACACGGCACGGGTGACACTCTGTACGATAACGTGCGCTTCCAGGTCTGCGATCAGTGAGGAAAGGAGAAGGGGAACATTAAATGAGACCTTGGTTTGTTTTTAAGGCTGATCTGTCATTTCCAGGTGCGATGTCTTTGCGTGGCTGCTGCTGGGGAAGGTTTCTGAGCAGTGCACGTTTGCTGTGGTGGGATCAGGGAGCATTAAAATGCACTTATTTTCTGTTTAAATCTCCTTTAACGCCACCCTCTGAACTCTGTCCAGAGTGATGAGGAGTTTTATCAGTGGGAATCAGACACCAAAAGCTCATTACCTTTGTCTTTTTCGAGTTTATTTAAAATCAAACATCGGGCTCTGCAGAGGTTGAAGCAGAAACTGAAATTGAAGTGAATTATATTTTGTCTTAACAGCAGCTCAGTTCAAGTGGTGCTGCGAGAATGAGTTCTGAGGTGCTTTATAGATGCTGGGTAAAGCTCTCATAGGAAAAAAAAGTTTCCTGCTTAAAACCTCATTTTGAGTCTTTAAGACAAGCTAAGCTTTTTGTCTTCAGCAGAGATAAGTGGCTGTGCAACATGCGTAGAAATATTTGTTACTTACATTTGAAAGCCAACATTAGATTGTGAGAAAGAAGATTATTTTGGAAAAAATAGATCGATAGAAGATATTTAAAGCTTTTTTCCCTGGTCTCTTATTCTCGCCTAACCAAGCTGCCCGGCCCGAGGTGATGCAATACGTTTAACGAGTCCAGATGCAATATGTTTAACATCATTTTTAGCAGCTGTTTCACACACATGTCTCCAAGTCAGGGATTGGTGTCGAGGAAGCAGCCGTTGGTGTTTTACACTTGTGGGAAGGCCCCGAGGCTGCTGTCGGCTGCTGGAGTCTGAGTCCTGACGTGGTTCGTTCTGTTCTCTCCCTGTCTTCTGGCTCGCTGCAACAACACGTATCTGAAATCTCCAGAATTTGCAGTGCTTGCTGAATCTGAAGAACTGCAGGGAAGGTCATGCCTGGGAACGCGTACTAAAATTTTAAGTTTTGGCTCCAGCCAGTGCTCCTCTAACCAATTTGTCATTGGTGATAAGCGTGATACTGGTGATGAGGTGATACTGCCTCGCACCTCCCCGCTTTGAGCATCGATTCTCAAATCGTCTTTCGATGAGTCAAAACAAAGCGAATTCCTTGAGTTTTTCCTTCTTTTCTCCCTTAGTCGCTCATGTCTTTGCTGGTTTCTAACTTAATGCGTTGGCTAAATATTAGTTTGCAATTGAAAGATGGTTTGTATCGATTCATTGGTGGAAGATTTAAGGTCAGGGCAGTGAAAATGCAGTGTGCGGTACGTCTGCAAGTGAGCCCAGCAGGATAATGCCTCTTCAGGGTCTTTGAAACTTCGCCTTTATTCAAGTGAGGCCAGAGCTTTGTCTGTGATTTATTTCTATTAGCTGTATAACTCCATCTTGCTGTTGCCCCTAGAAATTGTCCGGAGGAGGGGGTTTGCAGTGTTGCAGTGCTCTGCTCTACACCGCTGCCGGAACCGGGATCGGGCCACCGCGCAGGTACCGGCACGGTCCCACCGGCACGGTCCCACCGGCACCGTCAGACGTTCCTCTTCATGCGTTCAGGAGTCCACAGTTGCCAGAGGAACCTTCTCCCCAATTTAATTTCTTCGAGTTTTTAGAGACCACGTTGCGATGTGTACATATGCTGAGACCAACTTGTTATACCCTACTGCAAGTACAGCTTTAAGCTTCCAAAGTAATGAACTCTCTAAAGCCAAGAGCCTTAACAACTCCAAACATCTGCTGAGAGACAGTTTCAATATTCGGGAATTTTTTCTGCTCGATGGCGAGTGTCTCCTGTTTGCGAGGAGGCTGTCGCAGTATCCAAAAACAGTACGGACCTTGGCCACCCTCACCAAATTACCCAGGAACAGGCAGGCAGGCTCCCCCTTTGTGCTCTCAGGAAGGTTGCCTCTCTCCCCCGGGGCCGGTGTGATGGTTTATATATTGCATAGCTCGGAAAAGCTCCTTCCTTTTGTGAAACAGTGTTTTTGACTTAGCACAAAATGTCGTCTTTCCTGAGGGAGGGGCTGGATTCCTCCTTTCCCACCCCCGGGCTGTTTCAGTCCCGTGGCTCTGAGATGGAGAAGGCCGGGATGTGGGTGACGGCAAAGACGGTGAGTTGGGAAGGAGCAGACGCGGCTGCGGCTTCGGGGAGGTTTGCTCAGTGTTCGCTGAGTGTTCCGCGCTCGGCGCGGCGCCTGTCGGGTGCCTTTGTCAATACGTCTTCCCTCCTGGCCTGTTGGTTTCATTTCACGTTTTGACAGGAGCAAGTTCCAGGTGGTTGTTACAAACATGCACTGGAGATGGAGGTGCTGCTGTCTGACCGTGGCCGGGCTGCGCGGCGGGCTGGGGCCTGTCCCGCCGGGCTTGTACAGTATTAGCACCCACACACCACCCCATAAAAGCCATCGCTGTGCAGCAGGAGCTGCAGCACCCGGTGAGAAACAGCCGGCGAGAAATTGGTTTTGAAGTGAGAAACTCGACGCGGGTTGGCTTTGGCGTACGGGGCTGTGCGCCGGGCCGCACCGCGGCCCCGCGCGGGCTCCCGACCGGCACGCTTGCTTTGAAACCTGCTTCCGCAGCACTGCCCGGGACGCCCGCGCTGTCTGGCCTGGCGTAAGCACACGTGGAGATTGTACCAAAAGTGTTAACTGAGCACATCACTGAAAAATCATGGATTTATGAATTGAAACGTTAATTGAGAACAGATTCCAGTTGAGGGAAAACAACAGGGCAAATTAAAACTTTTTAACGTCTCCAGGTTAGCTGGAAGTTGTTTCTTCATGATCTCTCTGTTTTCTTTCTCTCCCACCCCAGCGAAGCCCCTGTTCCCACTACCGTCTCCCCAACCTCCTTGCAGAAAGAGAGAGAACGGGTCTGTTTACACCCAGCGCTGGGAGAAGCCGCAGCTTCTGCCGGGGGCTTGGCGGGGACGGGGCGTCCTCGCAGCGGCTCCGCTGTAAATACGCTGCCTCTGCTTCGCTGACCAAAGTGAAACGGACAAAAGTTGTATCTGTGAAATATTAAGCTCTATATGTATATAGATAAAATGCGTATTATCTCTTGACTCGTTACTACGGCTCTGTAATCAATTGTATATTAAACTGTTTTGCTGTACAGCGGATCATTTCACGCTATCTTAGATGTAGAAAAGCTGAGAAAGTAATTCACAATACACTATGTCAACTTAAAATTGGTTTGCTTTTTTATTTTTGCTCCAGCACCACTTCAAACGCAGTCCCGTGCCGTTTGCACGTTGTTTTGAAGAATAATAGTTTGGAACGGAAGTTTTTTCAGCCCTTTGTTTCGGATCTGGCTTTTTACAATGTTTCTTTGATAAATCATGAAACCACCGAGTTCGTTTTTGATTAGGTGCATATTTAGAAGGCATTTCAAATGTGGAAGGAATTCGTCACATAGTCCAGCTTTACTTTGATGTGTCGGTTGGTGGTAAATGACCGTCATGTTCCCAATGCCTGTTGAGAAGACAACTCCTCTGTCATTTTTCTTCACTTCAGTGCTGCTCTAAGCTGTTGGGAAGGGCCGTGGTGCAGCCGGGCCAGTGGCACCTCTGTAGCCACCATGCAGGAGCTGCTGGCTTTGGTGGGAGGTCTCAGCAGAGCTTTTCCTCACGGGGAGCTTGCTTGTGCCAATATAGGGTGTTTTTTTTTCTTTAGCTGAGAGCATGGATGGTTTATTCTGGAATACCAGTGCCTGATTCAAGTTAATCCACTTGGAAAGTGGAGTGAGGCATTGTTATTCTGGAGTGAGAGTCCAGAGGAAAAGAAACGGCTGCGCAGGAGCGGTGGCTGAGAAGAGGAGCTTTCCAAATGCGAACTGTCTGGACGGAAGAGCTGAAGGTGTTGGATGTCAGCAGCAAAACCTGTGTCTGTGTTTCTGTCTGTCGCGCATGCACACACCCTCTGTGTCCTTGGGGTCTCTTTTCGGCATTGCACTGTGTGTTCATCGGGTTTCACTGGGGAAAAAAGAAAAGAAAGCCTAACGAGTCGGAGCCCTTGCAAGGGAAGGGTTTGACCTGGGAGATCTGCGGGTTTCTTCAGATCCGTGCCTGGGCGCTCCGCTCCCGCCCACTGGAGACCGCAGACCCGCAGCCACGCGTCCTGCAGCACCAACCCGACCCGACCCAACCCCTTCTCGTCGCGCGGGCTGGCGAGGACGTGACCTTTCGTGCGGGTCCAGCCCGGCGGGCAGGTTCCCCTTGGCCTGCCCTCCCCGTGGGTCACAGCAGACCAGGTGCTTTGTCTCCCTGCAGCCGCAGCGGGTTTCTCCAGGGGCACTGGTTTATTGTTTTCCCTCATATTTCAGTTAGGAGGTTTTTCCCGAAGCCGAGGTGAGTGTCGCAGCGCACGGGTGATGCCTGCGCGGTGCCGCGGGCTCTGCGGGCAGCGGCTGCAGCAGGGCGCTCAGTGCCAGCCCAGGTTCTTAGTGCCGATAGGTGTGTGTAAGCCCTGCTCGAGACTCTGGGTGTTCGCCTTCTGCTGTAGGCGAAAACTGTTTCAGCGTTATCCAGACAGGTTCCTGTTGTAGATCGTGGTGATTGTCAACTGCCAAGGGATATTTTTTAATAAATCTTATGAAGGCGTTTCAAATAAATCTGGTCTTCCTGTTTTCAGTTCTACATTGTCTTCTCCTCATGTAACCCCTGGTTAATGTTTCTTCTCTTTCTGTGCTTTGGTTCATGGTCAAGAACACATCACACGCTGACCTTTGGGATATTGAAAGATGCGCTGTGTTTGCTTAGTTTACTTGGGATCTTTGGGAACAAGAAAAGCCGAAAGATCTTTCAGGGACACGTTTCACAGCCGGCCCCATCGGCTGCATTTTCGCACCACTTAAAAAGCTTTTCCTCCATCTCTGTGGCCAAATCTTTCTTTGAAACGATATTTCTTTCCCCCCTCTCTCCCTGGTTTCGTAAAATTTCAGTCCAGCCGAAGCCCGTGAGCAGTTGGTGTTCAGTTACTGCTGCCCCGGGCCTGTGCCAGCGGGACCCGCGGGGCCCTCGCGCGGCCGGGCCGCAGCCGGCCTTTGTTCTCACTCGTTCGTCGGTGTTTTGCTTTTGGGGGCTGAATTTTTGCTGCTTTGTGGTGTCGAGTGGCAGTTCTCATTTCACAGCTTTGTGGAGTTTATGGGAATTTAAGAGCTAGATGCAAATGAACTTCATTAACATGCTTAATTATCTTATAAACCTCGTATCCATCTGTCCTGCATATGCTTTGTACTTGACGCTTTAAGACAAGCCACCGTGTCAGGCTTGGCACGAGGCGGCTGCGAGCAGGAGCCTTGGGGAGAGCCTGGCTCTCCCTGCCGAGGGACCAGCTTTAGTGCTGGGGACGCGTGTTGGAGGAGAAATGTCACTTTTTAAAGGCCGTATCCAAGCTGGGGGACTGGAAACAAACGGGTAAAACGCATGGCAGGATGATGCGATCTTGGGAATGATTTGCTAAAAGCGAAAAACCATCATGGAAACTTTTATGATGTGTTAAAAGGGGAGAAATGTTGGCAAGAGGCTCCCTGACGGGTGAGAGGTCGCGGCTGGGAAGGCAGAGCTGGAGCCTGGAGCTTTGCCCATGGGGGTTCCCTATAGAAAAGCTTTGGGCAAGTCTTAGAAGAGGCCTGGCCTTGTGGTGCTGTGCACAGGGACCCGGCCCAGCTGGGGCTGCTCCAGATGAGGGGTTTAACCAGACAGCGTGCGGAGGGTGGGTTTGCTGTCACAGTGACCGCGGAGCTTGGTGCTGGTGCTCGGGTCAGGCTCCCAGGGGCCATTGGTGGTGTGGGGGAGCCACGGGGTCCGGCAGAGCACCCGTGGGTGCCCCGCGTGTCAGGGTGCTGGGTGCTGACACCGACTGCTCGCAGAAGTCTCTGGTCCCCAGACCAGGATGTGCAGGGGATGCCTGAAGCTGGAAAGCCTGGGTGATGTGTGTGGTTTCTGACAGAAAGCTGGGCACGTTTGCACGGTTTTGAAGGTGGCGGGTGGCTCCAGCAGCCGCATCTGTCACTGCAGTGAGAGGCAGCACGAGGGGGACAAGCCGGCCGTGGCGAGGGGCTGTGCCCCGCCGGGCTCCGCTGCCGAGCCAGTCCTGGGTTTCAGCTTCAGCAAAGGAGTCAGAGACACGGGAGCATTTGGGAGCCTGGTGGGGTCTTCTCCAAGCTGAATCTCTGGGACCAGCTCCTGTTTCCCCAGTCAGTGCTCCAGCCCGGCTTTGGGAACGGGGAGTATCAGAGCCTTCCCTGACAGCGGCTCCTCTTCCACACAGGAACATCACCGAATGCCCCTGGAAGCCAACGCAGCTGCATGTGGGGAAACCTCCTGCACTCAGGCAGGCACTGGGTGGGGAGGTGCCCGGGGTGCCCGGCTCCGCAGGGCGCTGCCGCTTTAGGGGGCAGATGGGGGGTCCAAGCCTTCAGGTCTCCTGCAGAGCTGTGTCCCAGGATGGGTTGCAGGAATAGGGCGTTATCCAGGGCACTGGGGTGTTATGAGATCGTTAAAATAAAGCCCAAACCCTGCCCGTTTGCAGCCCAGGATCCAGAAGCTGTATCCCTTGATGGCACACGATGCATAGCACAATGAGGAAGCTGCACTGCAGTCGCTGCACTGGATGCCACGAGCAGAATTGCAGAGAATCGCTTTTGTCCTTATTTAATTTTATTCAAAAATATCAGAAAAAAATTATCTTTTACTTCCAGGTTGTTCTGTAAATACATAGATCTGCTGGGTAAGAGAGTGCAAACCCCGGAGTTGCACCAGAGCCCCCACAGAGTTCACAGCCATGACGGGGGCTGAGCACAGGGAGCAGCTCCAGAGGAGGGGTCAGGGCAGCCCCAGGGCTTGGGATGTGAGTGGAGAGGCTGCGGTCGAGCGCTGGGGACAGGAAGCATCTTTTGCAGGGCAAAACGAGCCAAGAGCAGGACTTGGTACAGATCTTTAGGTTTTTTACAGGACAGCATTGTGCCAGAGGTGCCTCCATCAGTCGCCTCTCAGCGCACGGGGGTGACCCATCAGGGTGCTGCTGTGTGCACCTCACCCTTCTCTCATCCCAGGAAAAGCGGTAATGTTGCTTTGCACCAAATCACTGCGTGTCAGGGGTATGTTCATATTGAAGCCGAAGCAGAACATGAATTTGCTTTTCCAGGCCTGGGAGGGAGCGAAGACCCCGGCGTGCAGCACCCGCAGACCAACAGCCCGGGGACAGGCGTCCTGCCACCGCAGCGGTGAGTCCTGTGTCCGGCCAGCGGGAATCGGGGTGCAGCGCATAGCAAAGCGCTGACGAGGATCTCCTTCCCTTCTCTTGCTCGGGCCAGCTCACATCATGGCAAAGACACCTTGTTCCCGCAGCGGCTCAGATAACACCCCGGGCACCCTCTGCCTTCCTCCCTCTTTGCATCCAGCCTCCCTGGTCCAAGGCCAACATCCCTATCGCGTTACCGGCCACCCCAACCTCCCCGTTTCCCTCCAGCACAGCCAGACGTGGAGTTTCAAGAGTGAGGATATTGAAAACTTGAGAGCTGGAGCTCCAAATAATTCCAAATATTTTCAAAATAGAGATCTGGCTGCACAGCAAGGGATGGCGCTGTGTGCCACAGTGTGACCAGGGACATGGGGACCTGTTCACAGGCAAAGGGTCCGTGCCGAGCTGTGGTGGAAGAGATGGAAAGCCCGTGCTTGGGGAAAGGGATGGGTTCAGCGAGCGCTGTTGGCCGGCACAGACCCGAGGATGGGGTTTGCTCTGCATAAGGAGCTGCCAGCAAAGCCTGAAACCCCTTCACCACCCCCAGCTCCCTCCAGCCCTGGGGCTTGGGGACGCTGTGAGCCCAAACCCTCCGTGAATCCAGACTGGGGGCAGTGGGGATGGAAAACCTGGGTTTGGGGCAGGTTGGTGGGTTTGGAGGCAGGTGCTGTGTGAGTGTTTTTGGGGAGCTCAGGGATGTGCCTGGCGAGCACCGACTTTGAGAGCATGGCACCATGGTTTGATGGCATCATGGGTGATGTACAAACCTTTATTGGTATTGTTTTGGTTATAGCTCTGAAACTGCTGTGCCAGCCGGGTTCTGAATCCCTCCTCCTGGAAAAGGGAGATAAGATTTACCTTTTCTTTTTTAACTTCTTGTAGAAAATACAAGTGTAAAGTGCCCCGTTTGTGTTGCTCCTGCCCCTTGGAGCCACTGTCACACTGTGCTTACCGCAGCGTGTGGTGCCGACGGCTGCACCCGTGTGCCTGTGAGATCCGGCTGTGCACAAACAGCTCTGAGGGGTCAGGTCCTGCTGGTTCAGCTCTTTCTCTCCCCGGGACTCCCCCAAAATCTGCCTGGTGAAATCCTCCCATCTCCAGTGAGAGGGGTCGCAGGGACCCACAGAGCGGGGAGCAGCCGGGGGAGCAGAGGAGCTGGTACAACCCTGGGGAGGTGCCTGGAGCCGGAGATCCCCCTGAGCTGGTTCTCAGCCCTGCAGGTGCCCAGGTTGCTGATGCTCCAGCACAGGAGCTGAAGCTCTGCTGTGCTGATGCCAAATGCATCTGTGGGGGCATCGGGAAAGGGGAGCCAGGGCAGCGATGGGCTGAGTTTCCAGCTGAGCTCTTGCAGCGTGTGTCACTCTGCTTCCAGACCGGGTCCCCAGGACTCTCTTGCACTGCTGGATCCTGTTCTGTGCATCGTTTGCTGGTTTTCTTCCTCCTGGGTGCGTTTTTGGGTGCCCCTGTGCTATCTGCACATGGCAGAAGGCAGCTAAAGGTGCTTCCCAAAGACCAAATATGCCAGGAAAGACCCTGCGAAGCAAAGGGACTGCGACACATGGAAACCTGCAGCCCGGGCCAGGGTGGCCGTGGGGACAGAGGGACAGTTCAGGCTGGGGAAGGCGCAGGGCCCCGCATGTCCCGGCCTTTATCTCCCCCTAGTGCCACCCGCCCGGCTCCTTTGCTGCGGCGCTGCGCAGTGCGGAGTCCGGCAGTGCCGGGAGCGCGGGCTCTGGGCACAGCGGGGCCGTGGGGTGCAGCAGCGTGGTGGGGGAGCAGGACCTGTGTTGGCATCAGGAGCTGTGACTGAGTAACACAGAAACCTGGCTTGGCAAACTCTGGGTACGGCTGCGGTGTCCCACTGTGCTAAAGGGGTGTTTGGCGTCCTGGGGGTGCTGCGGTGGTCATGGGGAGGAGAGGGAGGTGGTGAAGGCACCTTCGCTTGGCCCAAAGGTACCCAAAAGGTGACTTTTCCAAGGCTGAAATGAGGCTGTTTCAGTATCACAGTCTGCTGGACATTGTCGCTTGTCCCTTCACAGCCCGTGCAGGTGTGAGGTCGGTGGTTCAGCGCAGCCGTGTGGGTCCCCGGGGCAAAAGGAGAGGGCTGTCCGCGGCCTGCGTGGCCCTGGGGGGCTGTAAGGCCAAGCCCCGCCGGTTTCTGCACCGCTCTGGAGCTGGGGACCAGCCCTGGGCACTGCGGGACCTCTGGGGACAAGGACCCCGGGGGTCCCGCCTTGTCCTGGGCCATGCGTGCACTGGACTGTGCCCACCCTCAGCAGGAGCCGCAGGGTCGCACGCGGCCTGTCAGGGCTTCCCGCGTGTCTGCGGCTGGTGCGGGTCCGTCCGCTGCCGTTGGCTCCGAGCTGCCCGTCTCCTGGGGCCTGGACAGGGAGGACGGAGGAAGAGGCCGTTCCTTGGAGACTGGCTCGGCTGCCAGCCCAGCACAGCGAGGCGCATGGCAGGAAAGTGGTTAAAAAGACACATTCAGCAGCAGGAAAAGGCTTTGTATTTTGCATGGCTGCAGGTAGCAGGGGTCTGCCCCGGTGCTCGGCTTCCCAGGGAGCATCGTGCCTCTGTGCCCCTTCGCACCCCATTGCAGGCGGCACGCTGGGCTCTGCCTTGGGTGACCTGGCAGTGCCAGGCACTCCACATTTTGGGGTTTTCCCCAAGCTGGGGACAGAGCTTGTCCTGATTTAGTGTGTGTCTGCTGCCCTTTGGGGTGCCAGATGTGTTTTAGCCCTCCTGCTTGGCTGTGGCCAGGAGTGAGACCTGCACGTGGGGACGGGGACACCGTATGAGGCCATAGCATATAGGCCATAGTGTATCGGGTCATATGGGGCAGGGCATGGGGCCTTGGGCTGTGGGAGCACCTGGTGCAGAGTGTGGGGTCACATTCTGTGGGGCCATTTGGGTTCGGATGTGGGGCTGTGCTCTGTGGGGGGCACAGGCAGCCTCTGCTCTGCGGGGGCACATGAGCGACGCTGGCCCCACACCACCCTGTCCCTGATGTGAGAAGCTCCCCGAGCCAGGTGTCACACAGGGGCTGTGCACGTGCCTGGCCACGGAACACCCGTCCCCTGCAAGGTCTCCCCAGTGCCCCACGCTCCTCCGCTCCCTGTTCCTATCCCTGGGCTGTTCCCAGCAGGAATCAGCCGGCAGAAGGAGTTTGCTGCACTCTTCTGGCTTTAGAAACATTTCAAATCGGAGGATTCCTCTTTTTCAAACCCCGAAGGGTTAATTGCAATTAAACCCTGTTTGGTTTTAGCAGCCCCCCCAGCCAGCAGGGTGCTGGCAGCCCTGCTCCCGGGTATTTATAGCACGGTGAACTTTGAGTACGTCCAGCAAAACCCCAGCAGGAGACATGGGGATGGCACTGGCAGAGCTGCAGGCTGCGGGGGTCCCAGCCCCTGGGCTGCAGCAGAACAACCATGAGCATCTGCGCCCACGTCCCGGCCCCACGCACCCCACTCCAGAGCCAGGCACCCGCGGCCGGGCAGCCCTGGGGCACCCGGGGACCCCCAGCTGTGGGACCCCTACGTGTGGGTGGCTGAGGACGAGGAGTTAAGCCTTCTTCATCCGTGGCATTGGAGCAGTGTCCTCAGGAGCTGGTGTTCCCGGGTTCGGGAGCTGCGTGTGCTGTCAGCAGGATGCGACATCGTCCCTTTTCCGTGACAAACAACAGGCAGCAGCTCCGGCCTCCTCACGCTGTCCCAGGGGAGATCCCTTCCCACCAGACAACCTGCCAGCCAGTTCACCTGGAGCAAAGCAGAGCAGCATCACCTCTGGCTTCCTCACTCTGAAACTGGGCAGAGGAGGGGGGAGTACGGGTGGCAGGGGATGGGAAGCCTTGGTGTGTGTGCAAAGCCATGGAAAAACCCCTAAAAACAAACAAAGAGACAACCCTGAGGATTTGCTTATCTTGTAACTTGTGGCAGCTGTACCTGTGGAGTGACGGGGCCCACATTCAACGCAGCAGTGCTGACTGTCCGTTTGTCTGTGCTGAAATGGTTTGCAGCAGGCGGGTGGGAGGCTGGAGAAGGTGCTGGGCTCACGGCCGGCCGTGGCCGTGGGGAACCTCATGTGCTGCCGCTGGCTGGTGCTGCTGGGCCCTGCGCCCCACCAGAGCCCCCATCTCCAGCCCCAGGTTGTCCTGCTGCTGGGGTCACCCCAAATCTGCGGCAGCGTCTGCAGCCATCAGATGGTCTGTTGGTGTCCTGGTCTACGTGGACATCAGTGGTCTGCACAGGAGCCTGGTCTTGTTAAAAGCGTAGGGAAGAAGTGTCTCAAAGAGATATTGTCTGGTGCTTGCTTGGACTTCCAAAAGGGCATTGATCTGAGATGGGATCAGATCTGGGGACATCGTATGAAGCAACGTTTTCTTGCCAGCAATGGAGATGCTGCATGGGCTGGGAACCAGCCACAGGCATGAACCAGCTGGGGAGCGTTACAAGTCCAAAACAGCCCTCCTGAGCATCGGTCCTGAGCGTGGGCTGAGCCGCTGGTCACGCTGCAGGGCACCCACTCCCTGCAGAGCCCCGATGCCCTCACTGCAGCGTGGGGGGCTCTGGGAGCCCCCAGCCCTGCTGGTCAGTGTTTCTCCAGCAGCAGCTTTGCCAAGGCTGGGAGCTGGCTGGGGCATTATTTTTAGGAATGATTGAGACTGAAGCAAAGAGGAACACAGAAAGCCCTGATCTGTCATAGCTCCATCCATGGTGGGCTTGTACATTGACCAGTCCCTGCTGTTGACATCTTCTTGTCTCAAGATGCATATATTTCTTTGTGCAGAAAGGCTAGAAGAGGTGGAGATAGGCAACAGGGACAGTTAAAGAAACTGAGTGGCTTCCACCCAAAGAACTGCTAAACAGGCTGGGATGCTTTATCCAGGGTGGGAGATGACAAGGGAAGAGAAGCTCAGTTTTCCCCAGGTCAGACAAATCTGGGTGGATCTTCGTGAGGAGGATGGGAGATGCATCATCAGCACAAAGATTATCTCCAACCCCTTCTCCTGGGGCTGAGCGTAGGACTTGCAGACGTCATTGCTGGAAACCTACCAAGACCGTATAGTATTTTTTTTTTCCCCCTCAAAAGCAACTGAAATGTTTGGGCTGAAATTTGCTTCTTTCTTGTGAGTTTTCAGTGCGATTCTGGCCCCAGAAGAGAGCATTTCGTCAATGATAGGTAATGTTTGACAGCGTTGTAAGCAAATGAAAATTGGGTCTTGTAAAGGGCAGTGTCTGGAAATCTTCATCATGGAGGACTGGCCTCATTTATAATTACAAATATATACAATTTTGTACAATTGCACATCTTGGCCAGCTCTAGGGGCAATTGCTCAAGATTGCCTCTTTTTTTTCTTAAAAGCACTGCCAATTTATTTGTGGAAAAACTTATTTTTTACCTTCAGGAGAATATAATGGTGTTGCCGTTGCTCTCTGAGATGTTTTTTAGGTCCTACCCACCCCAGGAACGTCAATAGACCTTTGCATCAGCAGGCATGGGAGCAAGCACGGAAACATCAGGGAAGAAAGGGTTTCAGTCATACAGATTTCTGCATAAAATAGAGGTTAAAAGCATTTCTTCCAAATAATTGAAGCAAGGATACTGTTCCTTACGTAAGGTTGTTGGGGAAAAAAATAGGCTGATTTACATTTTTATAGGAAATAAGAGGAGTTTTGTGGGTGACATAGCACCTTCCACTGAGAATGTCAGCATGAGATAAGTGGGCTTCAAATAAAAGAGTAAACATTTTCCTGCAGGGATTGAATTCTTACCAGAGAGCTCACCCTGGGAGGAAAGTATTTGTTAAATTTTTTTGTTGTTGCTATAAGAAATACATTTTAGTTGCACAACATGCATTTACCGCAAGGATGCTAATTCTCACCTTTGCCTGCAAGTTTTGCTGGTTCATCTGACTTTTGCTGAAGCTTTGGGCAGCAGGAAAACGTGACTATCTCTGTTCTGTGGAAGTGGTGCTTTTTGGAGTAGGAGGCGAGTTTGCTGAGCTTTTTAGGAACGGAGGGATTTTCAGCGGCCACCAAAGCAGGCTGTAGTTTAACAGTACTTTAATTTCATTCACAAGTAGCCCGGCAGGGGTTTTATTCTGGTTTCAGGTTGGTGGCCCGTTGAGATTTGCCGTGCCAGGCTTCAGATCCGCCGCTGTCTGGCATAACAATTCAGGTTGCTCGAAAGCGATGATTAGCATAAACGAACGAGTGGGTGAAATGTTCATTATATTGCCTACTGTCATGTTTGTGTACCAGATTTTGTTGCCATCTGTCATTTCTGTTTTCTTGTTGTTGCCAAAAGTTGTCATTCTGAATGGAGGGTGGAGACATATTTTCAAAAGCTAACACAAGATAATTTTAGGCACTTTGGGGCTCATGTGTTCTGTGCTGGGTGTCAGCAGCCGTCATGTACATCAGCCTCGCGAGTCTTTGATAAATTCTGGGCAGCAATTTAGTTAAAGGAGTTTGTGAAGTCATTGGTCACAGTCACGCAAATGCATGAGATTCTCAGCTCTCGTCATTAGAAAAGTACCTGGTCCTTGCAATTGCAAAGAAAAGCTTGAAAATGCAATGTATGTTTTCCCTAATGTTAAATAATCAGAGAATGTAAAGAAGGGGGTATATGGTGACATCAGACTGCTAAAAACCAAGCTCCTGCCTAGAGATCTGACCAAGGAAAGCGACAGCTCCACTATAACAGACTGTGACATCCCCAGATTATTTCCAGAGATGTAAATGTCCCAGGGACGAGAAGCTGGACAAATTCAACCTTGAAATAAGCTGCAGCTCTCTCGCAGCGGCAGTAACCGCACACTGCGACAATTTGCCAGGGGAGCGGTGCACTCACCAGGGCTTGCAGCCTTTAAAGCAAAATTAGCTCGTTTTCAGCCGCACGTTTTTGATTCCATTCCTGGGAGGGATGGCTGAGCCAGGAGCTGGAGGTGGAGCCGTGAGGATTTCTTGCCTTGTCCCGGTGCCACAGGATCACCGGGACCAAGAGCTCGGTGCCCTGCGCCAGCCAGGGTGGGACAGGGCTCGGGGGCACATGGGTCGTCCCCTTTGCTTTGGGGTGGAGGGACAAGCTCGTGCTGTGAGTGTTTAAACCCTCCCTGGCCGCGGCAGCACCCCATCGCTCCCCATCTCAGCCCGGAGCAGCTCTGCTCCCCGAGGGCCGTGGGGTTTTAGTCTGACCCGAGTTACAGGGCTCGGTGTTCAAGTGAAATTCAGGGTGTTTCAAAAAGATGTACCCAATTTGAAGTTGCACCCTGTGACTTTTTCTTGTGGGGATATGTCAAAGACCATAGAGCACTAATAGAACGTTACTAAAACCTGATAACTCTTTAAACCATTTGTAAATTTTTGTACAATTGTAACATGGTGCCATCGTGAAATACGCTGCTTCGCAATTGGGTCCGTCTTTTTGAAACCATCTGTACAATGACCTTAGACACCCAAAATACTGAAAAGATGATCTAATGGTTTCAGTTGGACTTAAGCTCAGGAAAATACAAAGCCAGACAGTTTGGGGATGTTTTTTTTGAGGGTTTGGGCACAGTCAGCTGATGATCCAAATTGATAACCAAGGCTGTAAAGATATCGCAGTGCTGTGGTGGGACCTCGTGCTGGAGTGGGAGCGCAGGGGGTCACGGCTGGCTCCAGGAGAGGTGGGGGTGATGGAGGTGGCGCTGCCTTTGCTCTGAAAGAGGCATTCTGAGCATCTCTGATTGAAGACTGAGGAGAAACCAGGGCTGTGTCGCGACAGTGACCACTTACAGAGCAGAGGAGGAGAAAAATGAGAATGAGATTTTTTTTTTCCAGCAACTCTCCAAAAAGCCTGAGATGCCTGGCAGAAGGGATTTGAATTCCATGTCCAGAGCCGCGGAGAACCCACCTGCTGCCGAACCGTGCTCGGATGTTTTTTGGCTTGGACAGAACAAGAAGCCACCAAGGGAACAGCCGTTGGACATCCCACAAAGAGGCCCAGAAACGGGTGTCTGGGCTTCACCACGGAGTTTTCACCAACCTCTGGAGCCATGAGAGGGTAAAGGAAGTGTCACGTTGTGAGTGAGTAAAATCCACATCCCCTCTGCAGGTGTCCCTCTCTGCTGGATGCCTCCAAGAAGCTTTTAAGCAATACTGTGGTGGGTTTGCACCCTTTGTGGTGCAGCTACCCAGGCTCGGCTGGCCTGGCCTGGCCTGGCCCCTTCCTCGTAACCGCAGGAGGAGGCAGGACCAAGGGTGCAAGAGGGGCTGGAGAGCACTGTGTGCAGCTGGTGTCGGTGCTGCCAACCACAGCTCAACCCCAGAGCCATTGCGTGTGTCAGGGGGTCAGTCCAGGCTGGTCACCGCGCCTGGAGGTCTCACATCACTTCTTCCTTATTGCCTCGCTCTCCCCGTGCTGGGGTCACGGGACTGCACTTGCTCCAGTGACTGTGCTGGTCCTGGTACATTTTGTGATGTTTTAAGTTATAAACTCTTCCTGGCAGAGCCTCCACCCATGCAAAATCCTGTATTTTATAAGGTCCCTGGCTGCTTTCGTAGTATGGGTTTGAGATAACAGCTCTGTCCTGTTTTAAAACTTCAGTAACGTAAGTTGGCTTTCCCAGCTTGAATTCTGCCCTATTTCCCCTCTCTCAGAGCGTAATTTTACAAAGCTGGTGAGCAAATTCCACCTGAGAATTTCAGGATGCTGTGAGCATCACTGAAAACCATTGTAAAAAGGTTTGGTCTGTTTTTATTTTACAAGTGTATTTCAGAGCTCTCAAATTCAAAACAGCCTGGTAAATTTCCCTAAGTGACCACCAAGTGCCTTCTTGTGTAGAAGAGCCTGGAAGGCAGCTGAGAAGCCTTCAGATAAGCAGAGAGATGGACCATGGAGAATGGAGCTGACCCGGCAGAGGGGCAAAGCTGGTTGCTTACAGGCTGATCTAACAGATGTGACCATAATCTGGATATGGTGGAGTTGGGGAACAGACCCAAGGTGTGGTAGTTTGTCAAGCACCACTCCAAGGTCACAGTGATGGGATCTCCAGGCTGGGTGATTTGGAGCTGATCTGGCTCTGCTGCTCCACTAAGCACAAGGCAGGAACAAGATCTAGTAGCTGATGTGAGGTAGGAAGAAAAGCAAGAAAAAAAGGGAGTTTATCTTTTTAGCACCTGATTTGTTATTGGCTTAAGAAAACAGAAAAACAAGTGACCTAGGATGATCCGAACCCAAAGTGCATAGTGCATGTGCGTGGCTGCGCACATGGGCAGCCAACCTGTTGAATTCGGCGTTGTAGGAAGTAAGCAGCACACAGAAGGTGGACAGGTTGGTTTGAAAAGTTAATCCTGTGATAATTAGAGACAGTGTTGTAACACCAAATCCATAGAGTCATAAATCAGAGGGCAAGTTGACACCAAGACCTACTGTGCGTCAAGCCTTGCAAGAATGGGACAGGTGTAATATCCATAATAAAAATAATCCGGCGTCATGTGTAAAGGAATGGAGTGATAATCTGAGAGAGCTGGGGAAGGTTTCTGTCCCTGTCCAGCAGACGAGGTGCTTGGCCTTGGGGAACTTCAGGCAAGAAGAGTATCACATCCAATCAAGGACACGAACCCCAAACAAATTAAAATGCATCTGGACTAACATGTGGTGATGTGCACGTACGTTAAAAGTGCTTCCTGACCTTTACAGGGATTGTTATATACCCTGGAGCATGACATTTTATTACTCTTGCCTTCTACATAATTTATCATAGAAAAATATTATTTTGGCTATAAAATTATTTGCCTTCATTTTAAGCCCAGCAATAGAATTTAACTTTCTGATCCTTTTTGAAACTAATTTCCCCAGGCAAATTACATACTGTTCCAAGAGATTCCTTCAGCTTTAAATTCTCCTGCCATGGATGTAAGAGAATGGGACATCACAGCTGAGAGGGTGATTGTTTTCTTTATACCCTTGAAAGCAACAGAGTAGAGCACCTTGTCAGAGTTGCTCTCACACAGGTTCTCCAGTGGAAATTATCCTAGTTTTCCTGTGCCAGCTATCGCCACCACAACAGTCCACTCTGCTGCCCTCCTCTGATCCCCTTAATCTGAGCTAGAAGCCGTAATGACAACAATTATTTCTATTTTTGCCTGAGCCCATTATTCAGGCACTGTGCAAACACACGGCGAAAGGCGACTTCTGCTGAAAAAGGTTTTGTAGCTGAAGGCCTCACGCTGCGTTTAGGAGAAACTCTGGATTGAACCGACAGCAAGGGTTGGCTTTGGCTCTGCCACGCTCCGTGTGGGGGCCCAGGAGATGCCAGGTGGGATTCAAGCAGCCAACACAAGTCAATAGGAGGGAAGCGAGACGCGTGTGAGTGGGATACATGAGAGCCAGACCGTACCCAGGGAGCTCTCTGAGACAGCTACAGGGCTAGAGAAATAGCAGAGCCTTTGAACTGCTTGTTGCCAAAACAAGAAAAAATAACAAATCCGGTTGGAATCAAACTGATGTGAAAAAGGCAGTGAGGGGAAGGTTGGTGAAATGATATGTTTTGGTCACTTTGTTATTTCTTACTCCTTTTATTTTCCCAGTTTTGGAGCTAAAAGCTGTTTTTATAGTTTTGCTCGTGTAGCATGGAAATTAAATGTTTTATCAATTAATAGATCAGAAAGTTTCAGTGCTTTCCAAATTACAAAAGCTGAAACCTTGAGGGTTTTATGAATACTCACTGAATATCTCAACATTCAAGAGCTACTCACCTGCAGAAAATTGCAGTTGTCCACAAATGTGTCATTTGCTAGAAAGAAGGGAAGAAACCCCATCATCGTCCAACTCTACCAGTCCCCCAGAAATGCTGAGAAGACGAGCAGCAGTCTCATTTCTCCTAGAAAATGCAGTTCCTAACTCCAGACCAGAGGGAAGTGTCTCCTTTGTTTGGCATCTGCCACTGCAGCGCTCTCCTGATGTCCAGCCTACACCACAGCTTGTCTGGTTTGGCCCCAGGTCTCTTGAACCTCAGCTCCTGAGCAAGGGGGCCCTCAAGAGACCACCATGTCCACCCACCCACCCAAGGCTGGGCCTGGAGATGGATCTTTCCTGATAGCTGCTTGGCTAATGTGGTGATGGGGTCCAGACACCCATGTCATGGCTCAACAGGGTGCCCTTCAAACAATGTGGGGCTGGATCATAACAGGTCCCACTTCAAACCAGACCACACCAAGCTCTGAGCTCCTTTCTCCTGTGGAGGTTGTTCCTTTTTGTCTAAAAGAGGGGAAGAACCCTTGTGGTGGAGGAAAAGTGAGGCTGGAGAAATAAACAGGCAGTTAATGTATTTACCTTGTCAACCCAGCTCAATGGGCTCCTGGCCCTGATGAATATTGAAGAATTTTATACAAATTTGAACTGGTTCAGCAGGACAATTTTATAGAGACCCAGCCCAGAAAGGCTTCCTGGTCGCTGCTGGGGCCCTTCCCTCCATGGGAGGAGAGCACAGTCCACAGCCTTGCTCAAAGGCTTGAGGAAGATGAGCACCCCTCTTCTTCTCCAAGGAGACCTGTGGGAGGTGCAGGCTGGGAGACTCCCCAGGAAGGGTGGCTCTTGGTGCCAATCACAGCTTTAACGCAAGACCTTTAGTTACCTCTAGGGTCTTCATTCCTGGAGAATTCTCCTACCTTGTCAAGGGCTAACTGAGGCAGAGGGACAGGCAAGGCTCAAAGGAGCAGGAGCAACAGCAGAGCCGTACCGTTGTGGCTGCTTCCATCAGCTGGGACAACGGCAGAGCAGGGGAAAATGCAATCAGTGTCCTCGTGGCTTTTGTACACAGGTGACTAAGAGGATAATGGTGAGTCTATGAGCTCAGGCAGAGTTTTCATGGAAACATTAGATTTTGCTGCAGCAAAAAATACAGACTGTCAGCCAGAATGCAAGAAGGGCATTTCCAAATGCTTACATGAAGTCACTGTATCATTGTGAGCACTGCTACCAACAACAACAACAATTTAAAAAGCTATATGAAGAGAGAGAAAAACAACTGAACTACAAGATTTATAATAATGAATTTACTTCCACAAAAGAAATATGCAGTCTATCCAAGTGGATTAATAAATGCTTGGATCGCATTTGATCAAAAGGAACAATGCTTAATATGGTAAAATGTTCTGAGCCCGTGATCTCATCTCTGCAATGCCCTCATGGAAAGAGCAGAGGACAGAGATGGATGAGGAGGACTCTGAAGACAACTTTCAAGGGACAGGGAATTGCTCAGTTCTTGGGGCAGAGGTTCAAAGATGTTTAAGCGTCACTGCTCTGAGGTGGATGGAGTGAGCAGAAGAAAGAACGGACAGAGGGACCAGCTCTGGTAGGAAGGACAAGGGCTTTTGCTGAGACACAGGTTCAGGCAAGAGGTGGATACTTGGTGAACCGAGCAGATGGAGGCATGTTAACCTGGGCTGCCATTCATTTGGGATTAAGCTGATGCCAAACTGTGACCTGCAGCACCTGAAGAGCTTGCAAATGCTCCCTCCTGCTGACCTTGGCATGGGGGAGGCCAAGCCCTTGACAAAGGGACGAGGCAGAAAGCAGAAAGGTGGAAAACGCTGAAATCTTCCCATCTCGAATGGCCAGAGTGTACCTATGAGCACCCTGTGCGTCTGTGTGCTCAGGGAAGGGATAATTCACCACATTCCATAGGGGAAAAACAGTTTTGTGTCTTCATTTTGGCCTGTGTTAGTTGAAACCACCCATAAACCACTAAATGCAGCTGCTGAAAGGGAGCTGGCAGAGATGAAACTTATACAGGTCACTATTTTATGGATAGAAATACAATTTTCAAACTGACTGTGAGGCTGGGTGAGAGCTGGTGTCAGACGGACGAAACTCTAGTGTGGCAGACCCCCAAACCAGGCATTTTTCATAGCACTTTGACTCTTAAAAAGTAAAGCAAATGAACAGACAAAGTACAAACTGTGATTTCTAGAGCAAAAACCCAGGATGAGAGTATAAAAACAGATTTATACTTATTTTTTTCGTAATAGTTTGTCAGGCATCGCAAAATTACAGGCCAACTCCAGCAAGAGGGCTTCACATTTGAGACATAAGAAAAAAGGACCACTCGAAGTGACAGATTGGGTTATGTTGATGACAAAAGACCGCATGTTTTTCCTGAACTGTTATTCTCATTTGTGTGAGATAGCCTTGTTTGTTAAATGGATGATTCCCCTACATCAGAGTTATGCTAGTAGAAAGCGTGGTCTTGGCAGACGAGCAGGATTTTGAGCAGTTCACAGTAATGTCCATCCAGTTCCCACTAGACTCTGTTCAACAAGTCGGTAGGAAATGGCTTTAAAATAATGAATACGTACTGAAAAGGAGAATCAGGTTTGACCAGAGCTTAGCAGCATTAAATGACTGGTTGGCACCTACAAAACACGGCTAGCCACCTGCAGATACTTCATTTTGCATAAAATGAAGCAAGGAGGCCTCTTGGGATGTTAGTTCGGCACCGTAGCCCAAGGAGCTGAGGGTTTGCAGAAATGCACAGACATAGAGCTGAACACCAGACAGCACTTTGATTGCGGTCCCAGGGGTTACCACCACTTCCTGAACACAACAGGAATTCACACATACGATGAAAATCAGAAGCCAGAAACAACATTTATTTCACATAAAGTTGCTTCACGATCCCATGAGTGCCGGGTGTGTGTAACCAGAGACACACTTGGAGGAAGAACAGGCAGCACCTTCTGCAGCAGCCGGGAGGTGAGGAGGTAAGGGGTGCTGGGCTTGTCTTTGAGCCTGGGACAGCTTCACTTGGCAGCACAAGGGGATGGCGAAGCAACCAGATGCTGGGACATAACGTTACCAGGAAAAACAGGTTCTCTTATTCCCGATGAGAACTGCTCTGATGGTGCCACAGTGACTACAAGTTACAGTGCAGAGCTCCTCGGAAGTTTTTCAAATATTGTTAATTGTTTGGCTATAAGGTTTTGAGGTCACGAGCTATAGAAACGATACTTGCATGTTTTGCCTGGGGAAGGAAGGCAGGATCTTGGGAGCTGTATCTTTAAGCAGCTTAGTTTTGGAGACAGGAAGTCTGGAAATGGGCTGCAGCAGCGCAGATTTTATTATGCAACTTATCTTGGAACTAGCCCCTAAATAAAGGAGTTATCCATCAAGCACCTGCTTCAGTGTGCCTCCTGAGCACCACAGATGGAAGGGTTTAACCATCAGCTGGGGGAGCAGGGAGCCGTGCACTGGGGTCCAGGCTGGGGATCCTGGGTGCATGTTTGCAGTAGCAGGACTCATTTCCTTGCTATATAGTGTCCTTCAAACAGTTTCCTTCTCACAAAACCCTCCTACTCCGTTTGAGCTCATTCTGTGTTTGGCATTACCAGTGGGTGAGGCCATCTGATTCTTGCAATACAAAAAACCAAAGCGCTGTGGTACCCTGAGCACCGCAGTACTGTCAAGTCTTTTGGGTGTTTAATCATAGCCCTGTTTACAGAGACAGTGGATAAAGGTCAAGGTCTTCCCTCCTGCCATTAACCCGATGATGTTCTAATCCCACGGCAGGGGGCAACTGAGGCCATCCTAAGGGGACATCATGCCACCAAGAAGCTTCAGGACACAGTAGCGATAAGATTCTCCTCCTCCCCTACTGCCCTGGGGCATAGGATTCCCTCTCTTGAAAGCACCTCCTTCCTTTCTCTCTCTGCCCCAGGACTCACAGCCCCACTCTGATTTCACCAAATTGGCAAGTCTGGTGCTTGCTGTAAAGACAGAGGAGCTCTCCCAGCTAATGGGAGAGGAATCACAGCCTCCATGAGTCCTCCCATCTGCTCCCCACTCCCAATATCAAGTACATCGCATTGTCCTGGCACGCACCCTGGCACACCAGCTCCTGGCCTCTGGCTCGGCTGTATGGTCAGAGCAGCCGTATTGGTGTAACATCGGTGTGTTGCCCAGCACTGGGTGGCACGATCCTCTTCTTGGAGCTGGGTGGTAGCTGCAGGACCACTCAGGCTCTGTGCACAGGGCTAGATCTCCATCCCAGAGCTGCAGAGCTACTGCAGCCGCAGAGAAGCGGGTCGTAAGTGCTGGAAAATGCTATGGGGGTCTCCTGGCATCAGCCGCTCCAGAAAATCCTTTGTTTCCAAGACCACAAGTGATGTAATGGGCAAGGCAAGTGCAAAAAATTACCCAAGCTGCAGTTCGAAATGAGCTGACCCAACTTGTTAAAAAGTTGAAGTAGCAGATAGCAAAGGGCACTGCTGTCCTCAGCTGTGCCTGACAGACAATCTGACCAGATTTCCACACCCCCACCTCCAGCAGCAAAACATTTTTCCCTCAACCTAAACCGAGGCAAACGCCTTGTATTACAGTATAGCACTGCTGGACAAGAGCTGTTGCTCTCATGTCTGGAGCTGCTGTCCCACACTGAGTCATCCTAAAACAGATAGGAACCTGCTGCTTTTGAAGGAAATTAAGGTAGACATAACCAGAGAGCACCTGTTTGTGTAGCGAATGACTAATATAGCGATAGAAGCAGAGGCCTGTAAGAGACCTCCAGCGTGATTACAGTCAGACCTCAGCAAGGACAGGCACCATGTAAATAAATACAGAATTTGCAAGTAAATGTAATTAAATGCATGTAAATGTGGAAGTAAATGTAATGAATTCGAGTTTTGCAGTAAACAAAAGACAGACTCGCTCTTTGCAGAAGAAGGTGTCATTATAGATCTCCTTTAAACCAATAAAACGTTACTGATTAATCCATGGTGCCTTATGGACTTCACCAACACATCCTCAGAATTGTCTCAGTGCCCTTCTTCAGCCTGTCCTTGGGTTGTGGCTGCTCTTAGGGGACCTATCGACATGTAGATGACGAAAACAGCCCCAAGCAACCAGTTTGGGTACAAGGAGCTCTGCTGCCACATTGGCACGTCACATCACCGGGGCTCATACGACCTGCTTCTCAGGTTGGGAACCAGTATGGAAATCCACTGAAGTATATGAGCTCCAGTCCTATAAGCCTGTTTCAGGCTGGGGAAGTCTGTCTAGACAGAGCGTGAGGTGTTTGTGAAGCAAGGCTGGGTTCGGCCCCGGTGCTTGAGAGACAGGATCACCTCGGTTTGGAGATGTGCCCTCGTGTACGGCTGCACTGGCCGCTGCAGTGGGGCTTTTGGAGGATGGCGGAGCCATGCGTGGGGGTCGAGGAGCAGTGGAAAGCCAAGCCTGTGGGCGAGCAAAAGGCAGGGGGAGAAGCCCGTCAGCCAAGCCACAGCAAACCCTGGCGGGGTGCATGTGAGAGCAGGCATGAGGGGGCTGCGGAGGCTGCTTTGTAGGTTTTCTCAGGAGGAGACAGAGGATAAGGGCAGGCAACGGGGACCACTGAGGGCAGCCTGGGCAGGTGGGTGCTGTGGGGACACAAGCACCCCATGGCCTCAGCATCGCCCTGAGGCCTGGGCTGTGCGTCAGCCGGGGAGGGCACGGGCTGGCATGGCCCCCCTGGGCTGTGTCGGGGTGTTGGGTCCTGCTGCGCCTCAGCACCAGGGGCCTGGGGGAACCAGGGGCACTAATGGGGGACCTTGGGAGGGGGTGCTGTGAGCAGGACATCAAGGAGGACATTTGCTGCATGACTGAGGGGGAGACTGTGGGGGACTGAGGGGAGGATAATGTGGAGGATTGGCGTGAAGGGGGCAGCTGTGGCCATGCTGAGGGTGGAAACCCTGACAGGGTACATAGGGCAGACTGAGGTGAGCAACTGAGGGCAGCCGAGGGGGCCACTGGGGAAGGCACTGGAGGGGATAAAGCGACCGGGCAACTGTGGGGGCGCCGAGGGGGTCCCTGAAGGGGACGAGAGCACGGGGGCACCGGGGGGGGCGCCCCCGCCCGCCAGCCCCTCCGCGGAGCAACTGAGGACGAGCTCGACTGTTTCCGTCGCCGCTCGCGCCTTTCCGGCGTCGGCGGGGGCGGGAGGGGCGTGCCCCGTGCGCGGTGACGCAAGGCGCAGGCCCCGCCCCCGCCCCGCCCCCATGGTCTCTGGAAAAGAGAAGAGAAAAAAAAACTTTTTTTTTTAATTGAGGAATCAACAGCCGCCATCTTGTCGCGGAGCCGGAGCGCGGCGCGAGCGGAGCGGGGCCGGGCCGGGCCGGGCCAGGGCAGCGGGGCCGCCC